>PVLC010033527.1:0-17149 GCA_004027655.1 Graphiurus murinus | reverse complement strand
GCAAAGGTCTTTTCCGAAGATTTGAGGACATTTTCTAGATAAAACAAAATCAGATGTTAACAAGTGGTTAAAATAGCACATTTCAAATAGCCAGTTCCCATTCACTGTAGGCTTTTACTCTTAAACAATGTAAGCAAGGAAGGTTTCTGAGGTAGAAGGGGAGAGAAAAGAAAAAAATTTTTTTTTTCTCTCAGCTGTACCTGTTTAAAAGACACAGATCATATTTGCGTATTCTCTTTAAAACATTAATTGTAAGCATAGGAGAGAAGAAATCAATCCACTTTAGTTAAGCCAAGGAAAAAAATCTGAGAGTGTTTTCCCAGTATAGTACCATGTGGTCATTGAATAGACACGTGGCCGCCATTGCCTTCTTGTTAGGCCATGTGGCGCAGTTGCCATCTTGTTAAAAAAAAAAACCGCGTGGTCAATTGAACAAGTGATGCAATCGCCATCTTGGAAGTCACGTGACACGATCGTCAGCATGGGGAAGACGAAGTGATGCAATCGCCATAAGCCACGTGGTCAGTAAGACCAAGTGATGCAATCGCCATCTTGGAAACCACGTGACACGATCGTCAGTATGGGGAAGACCAAGCTGATGCAATCGCCATAAGCCATGTGGTCAGCCCTTTAAAAAATTCCTAAGAGCACCCCCCCCCGGCACCATGTGGTCACCCTGCTTATCTAGAGCAATGAGGAAAATAAAACAATTTTGGAACTAACATTCGTCCAAGAGAGGCTTCATTTTTAAAAGCAAAATATTAAACCAAGCAAAAACAATCCAAAAAAATGTTCTCCCCATACCATGCTTTCGGGCAGTTTAGTGGGAAAAGTAAAAAGAACCAAAAAACCAGAACTGTGACAAAAAACAATTTTCACTAGCATTAGTAGCAAAAACTCAGTGATGGAGGGGAAAAGAATCAAAGTACTTTAGTTAAAAGCAAGGCAAACAAACACCCCAAGGATCCAAAGTGCCTTCCCCACGCCATGTGCTCCGGCGGCTTAAGGCAGTGGGACGGAAAAGGCCAAGAACGGTAACTAGCATTAGTAGCGAAAAAAAACTCAGCGATGGAGGGGAAAAGAATCAAAGTACTTTAGTTAAAAGCAAAGCTAAACAAACAACCTTAAGGATCCACATGTGCCTTCCCCCCTGCCATTGTGCTCCGGCGGCTTAAGGCAGTGGAAAGAAAGAGGCCAAAAACGCAGCCATCCCTCCATGCCATGTGCTCCGGCGGCTTAATCAGCCATTTTAGGGAAACGGGTAAAGCGGCGAACTCAGGAAAAATTTCGGGGAGGAAAGAAAGGGGAGAGGGAGCGGATTTCGCGTCCCATTTTGCTGGTGGTTGTCTTTTAACAACCCCAGCATGGGTTTTTTCGCTCACTGGCTACGTCTCCGTTTGCCCGCGAGGCCCTGGCGGCCCGCAGCCCGCACCCTGAGGCGGCCAGAGAGGCCTGGGCGGCCCGCGCGGTCTGGGACGGCCAGAAGAACTCGAAAAGTCTCGCGACTCCATCGGCATGGAGTCCCGGGTCGGCGGCACTGCGCTGGCGGGCGCACGAGCGGGCGAGGCTCGGAGCGGGGATCTGCCCGTCGCTCTGGTGGCCGAAACCAACCCGCCGACCCCCCTCGTCTCCTCTAATCCATACATTCCCGATCTCCTCCGGGAATTCCAACTATCTCCGCACGTGCATAAGGCAGCTACCAAAAATAAGAAATTTCTAAGCATTTTCGTAAAGAAAAACAACTTACTTCCTTTACGTCCTGCCGAATTGTTGTCTGAATCCTCCTGGCTGGCTCGCCAAATGTTATGGGGTTCAACGAACCCCAAATCCGTAGGTCCTTGGCTCGTGGAAAAAAAGAATTTTAACACGTGCCAGTCAGAAACAACATAGGCAGGTTTATTTTAAGAACTTAAAGGGAAACTGAGAGAAAGGGGAAGGGAAGGCAAGGAGCGGGAAGCGGGAAAGGGGGTAAGGCATAGAGGAGAAAGGCACGCTGCGCGCCTCCAGGGAAGAAGAGGGAATGGCTTCTCGCGTCTGGACTTTTTAAGGGTTTCGCTCCTCCTCCTCCTCAGATTCAGGTGGGCGAATAGGTGGTCAGATAGGGCCCGGAAGTTGCAGGTGAAGGCGGGATTTCTGGAGATTAGGGCGTGGAACTCAGGTGAGGCAGGGCTTCTGGAGATTAGGGCGTGGAACTCATGTGAGGCAGGCTTCCTAAGAAAAAAACTTCCAAGGGGTGGAGTTAGCTTAACTCTCCAGATTTTAAAAAAACTATATTTTAAAACTATATTTTTTGAATTCTCCCGATACCATCCTTCTACGTAACCTTCCGCTTCCTAGGCTACCTCATCATCACTACTAGAGAATAGCTTGGTGAGAGAAGTAGTTCATCAGTACAGGACTGGTCTGTGGCTTCCTCAAGTCAAGTCGAAAGTAATTGGTTAAAACAATTCCAGGCTAGGCATGCTCCTGGGTTCAATCCCCTGCACCACTGCCTGGGAGCCAGCTACCCAACCAGTCCAGGGACAAGCCTAACAGGGACTGTAGGGCATGGTCGTAACAGTCAGGGAAGTCTAGTACATCATAGGCCTAAGTTTCAGTTTCCCTGAAACAGAACAACCCCTCCCTTCCAAAAACAGGGGGTCAATCAGAAAACATTGGGAAATTCCCCAGGCTGGTCAGACATCTTGTGTAACATAAGTCCGCCCTAGGGAGTAAGCCAATCCTCATCATCCCTGTAGTTTATCCTAGTCCTGGCAACAAGGCTCCACCAATCCCAGTGTGCCAAGTTGCTCGTCGTTCTTTGTTACCTTTCCTGTGCATGAAAAATTTCCCCGCCTGTGTAAACCCCCTATAAAAGGCTGAACAAAGACAAAGCCAGGTTCCTTGTCAAGACTCCACTGCACTGGATGCAGCTTGGACCCTAGCTCAAGCTAGCAATAAACGTCCTTGTTGCTTTTGCATTATTCTGTGTGCAGTGATTGTCTCTTGGAGGGGCACCCCAAATTTGAGCATAACAGGACCACCCTGACAGGGACCAGTGAAAGAGTATCCTTATTCACAAGGTGACTGGTGGGCCATCAAACACATCCATTGTATTAGTCCACTTTCTGCTGCTACTTAAAAACACCTAAATCCAGGTCTGGTGATGTTTGCCTGAAATCCCAGGACTTGGGAGACTGAGACAGGAGTGTCATAAGAAAACATCATTATTCTGTGGGTTCTTGGTTTATGTGGCAGAAAAGAATTTCAGCAAGGACCGGTCAGTGAAGACAGGTTTTATTTAGGAAAGTGAGGGACTTGGGGGAGAAGGCACACAATCTAAAGAAGGAAGAGATCCTCCTGGCAAGAGGGTCTAAGTAGCTGAGGCTGGCCGCGAACCCGGATCCTCCGGTCTCAGCATCCAAATGCTGGGATTACAAGCGTGCACCACCATGCCTGGCTCTTAGCTTAGTTTTAGAAGCTGAAAGTCAAAATAGAATGGCTGAGTCACATCACAGCAGATGACAGGATGGTGAGTGAATGTGGAGAGAGAGGTCAGCTGCTGAGATAGGAGAGAAAACAGAGAGGGGCAGCCTTGCTTTTTTTTTTTGGTACTGGGGATTGAACCCAGGTGTTCTACCTGAGGTAGGATAGAAGAAATAAATAGGAAACAAGGGAGAACAAGAGAAATGTAACTTTAATACTGAAGCCTGTGGTACCCAAAAGTTTCTGTAGACCATCCTTAGGGAGGCGGCTGTTGATCAGACAATAGAGGTCCTACAAAAGAGGAATCTCCTTGGGCACAACTCAAGAGCAGTTTCTTCAGACATTGTTGGCTGTCCTTGGACAGTTTATACAAAAATGGAGACTTACTGATAAGAAGGCAGAACCTGGAAGAAGACCCACACACCCTCAGTTACCTGGTGACCACTGGACTGAGGTCTTCTTCAGGAAAGCCCCCTGTAAACAAGAGCCCTGCACTCTGAAAGGGGCCTCTCCCACTACTGGGGTAGACTGTGTTCTCTCTGTGTCACGGGGAAAGGGTTGATTACTCAACTTAGGATCCGTGGCTTGCGTGATGGAAAAAAATTTCAGCACACACCAATCTGAGAGACAGACAGAAATTTATTTAGGAAAGTAGGGAATATGCATTCATGGGAGAATGGGGGCCACCTCAAGAATTAGAGTGGCAGTGCAGGGCTCTTCTTTATAGGAGACTTTCATGGAGGGAAGGGGAAGGAAGTATGCGAGGATGACATCCCTCTCTTAGTCTGGTAGTTGCAGGTGACTTAGGGTGTTCTCGATCCTGACCTTCACTGCCTTACTGGCAGGTGTCCTTTGCTCTCTTGGGTGGTGGCCAAGGAGATTCCTGTTGTCTGATAAACGAACACCTTCTTAAGGAGGGTCCAGTGCTGGGGTCACTTGTAAATTCCTCAGGAACTTTGAGGTCTACTAGGCCTTGTCACAGGCTTCCACATTAAAGTGACACTTTCCTTGTTTTCCCTTATATCTCCATTCTACTTATTTTATTTCTCCTATCCTACATCACCTGGAATTTTTTTCCCCTATTTTCCTAAATAAATATCTATGTCTCTGGTGCAGGCTGAAATTCTTTTTCTTCATGTAAGCCAAGCCCTTTCCCCCATGACACACCTTTGAGCTACACCCCCAGTCCTATTTTTTGTTCTTTATTTTGAAACAGGGTCTCACTAAGTTGCAGAGGGCCTAAGTAGCTGAGGCTGGCCGGGAACCTGGATCCTCTGGTCTCAGCCTTTGAAGTACTAAGATTACAAGCATGCGCCACCACACCTGCCTCCCCCTAGCCCCCCCGTTTCTAAAAAATAGGGTCTTGCTAAGTTGCTGAGGGTCTTGGTAAGTTGGTTAGTGTTAGAAATAAATTTCCATGATATTGTAAGTAGACTTTTTTTTTTTTTTTCAGGACTGGGGATGGAACCCAAGGGCATTCTACCTCCAAGCTACAGCCCCAGCCCTATTTTTTTAATTCTTTATTTTGAAACAGGGTCTCACTAAGTTGCAGAGGACCTCACTAAGCAGCTGAGGCTGGCCACGAACCCGGATCCTCCTGTCTCAGCCTCCCAAATGCTGGGATTACAAGCGTATTCCACCACGCCCGGCTAGTAAAGACTTGTTAAAATGGCTCAGCAAGGGGATTTTACTTTTTGCAGAAAGACTGTGCTACCAACAAGGGCCAGGTAATCAAGCACAATGGGTGGGAAGTCCACCCAGTTTTTATCCCTAGCACAGATTTCTGCACTGTACTCCTATTGGTGGGATCATGGTTTCACAGTCTTATGTGATTAGCTAATTTGTCTAGAACAGGCTGCTGGGAGAAGGGTTGGCATTTGCAATTTTCAGGAAATGGAAACTCCCATATAGGAGCTTATACAAGGTTACAAAATGGTGGTTTTACAAAATGGAGTTACTTTATTTTATTTATTTATTTATTTATTTATTTATTTATTTATTTATTTATTTATTTATTTAGCGGTACTGGGGATTGAACTCAGGGGCATTCTACCTCTGAGCTATACCCCCAGCCCTATTTTTTATTCTTTATTTTGAAACCAGGTCTCACTAAGTTGTGGAGTGCATCACTAGGTAGCTGAGGCTGGCCGCGAACCTGGATCCTCTGGTCTCAGCCTCCCAAATGCTGAGATTACAAGTGTGTGCCACCACGCCCAGCTATGGAGTTACTTTAAATTAAGCTAACCCTTTGATAGAAAATACTTAATTATATTCTCACACTAGGATGGCTTCAAACCTGCAATCCTCCAGTCTCAGTCTCCCAAATACTAGGATTATAGGTGTTCACCACCATGCCTCACTCCAGTCTCGCTTTTTTTGTAACAACCCTCATGAGAACTAACCAGGATCCCATGAGAACCCTTCCCTCTTCATTTCTTCCCAGGGTAGTTCCCTACTGACCTAATTACTTCTGACTAGGCCTTACCTTATAAAAGTTCTCGCAACTCCTAACATCCCCACACTGCGATCAATCTTCCAACATGTGAACCTTTGACAGACACACTCAAACCACAACACCCCTCTGGAGGTCAAGCCAACATAAAGGATTACTCATGTGCTTGGGGTATATACTGGATACTGAATACTTTTTACTGTGTTGAATAATTCTGTAATAAATATAACTAATTGCCTAGGCACCCAAGGGTAGGTTTCCAATTATTACATCAATGCCAGTGGAGTGAAGATACTATGGTCCAATTTAGGTCTATCCTCCACCAACACCTTTGACACCTCTTCCTTCTTCCTCTACGGTATCACAAATATACTTGTCTAGGGGGCAGAAACTCTTTCCCTCAAATAGGAATCCAGGAATCCTGAGTTAAAAGAGAGAGAAGCCCAATAAGGCTAAGGCTTTTAGTGTGTTAATTTGTACTTCATCTGCTTGCTATAGGAGGCCATACATATACGTGTGTGTGTGTGTGTGTGTGTGTGTGTGTGTATACTCTCTTAGTCTCCAGTGGTTGAGAACCTGTAAAAAAAAAACTAACTATAGCTGGGTGTGGTGGCACATGCCTGTAATCCCAGTACTTGGATGGCAGAGACAGGATTGTAGGTTTGAGGCCAGCCTCAGTAACTTGTGAGGCCCTCTGCAACTTAGAGAGACCCTACTTCAAAATAAAGAATAAAATAGGGCTGGGGGTGTAGCTCAGAGGTAGTGTCCATTCAGTCCCCAGTAACATACACACACAAGTACATATTTGAGTTTCTTGAAATTCTTAGCAAGTTGTATGACAGTAGGGGCTGCTTGGGAAGTGGTGTCATTGCAGCACAGTATTCTGGAAATTCACAAAATTACTTGGATTCTATTTTTCCAACTTTTTATTTTGAAAATTTACAGTTCTCCAGGAAAATTGGAAAAGATTACACAATGAACACTTGTAGAGCCATGACCTAGATTCATTAATTAATGGTTAATGTTTTTCTACATTTGCTTCATCTCCATATAAATATACCTGTTTCTGAGAATTCTGAAGGTAAGCTACAGCCATCAGGACTGTTGACTTTATTTTTATTTTTTGCTACTGGGGGTTGAACCCAGAGGCATTCTACTTCCAGGCTACACCCCCAGACCTATTTTATTTTTATTTCAAAACAGGGTCTCAATAGGTTGATAATAGGCTCACAATTTGCTGAGGCTGGCCTTGAACCTGCAATCCTCTTGTCTTAGCTTCCCAAGTACTGGGATTACAGGTGTGTGCCACCACACCCAGCTAGGGCTGTTGACTTTAAATGATTCACCAAGCATCTCTTAAGAATAAAAACATTTTTGAGCCAGGTGTGATGGAGCAGGCCTATAATCCCAGTTCTTGGGAAGCTGAGACAGGCATATTGCAGGCTCAAGGCTAGCATGTGCTAACTTAGGTGGATCCTGTTTCAAAATAAAAAATAAAAAGGGCTGGGGGTGTACCTCAGAGGTAGAATGCCCCAGTACAACAACAAAGAAAAGGAAAAAAAAAAAAAAAGAAAAAGAAAAAAAGACATTTTTGTAAACCATAGTAAAGCTGAACAATCTAACAATGATTTAATACTATTCTCCAATATATACAAGTTACACAAATAAAGACCCTCAATTATTCTTCAAGTCTCATAGCTTTTTCGTTTGACCCAATGGTGGATCAAAGGTCAGTTGGTTTGGTGGGGACCAATTCCCCAGATTTTTTGTGTATTTCCTGATAGAGTTTTACAGAACGTCTCTCAGTCTGGATTTGTCTGATATTTTCCCCCACTTTGATGGGACCGATTTTTAAACTTGTTTTGGCAGGTATACATAGGTGATATAAATGCCTGGACATGGAGAACTGTGGAGTGTGGTCCTTTCTGGTATTGGGCCCTGTGATGTTCCTGGCCTGCGCATTCTTGATTGCCCCCCAAATGACCATCACTGACAGCAACATTCCAATCCGAGGCTGCAAGAGGGGAAAGAAGATTGGGCAACACATTTGATTTTGGAGATAGTTTGTCAGTGGTGTGGGAAGGCGATTGCTACTGATACATAATTGGCAGAGGCCAAGGTTGCTGCTGAACATCCTCGAATGCCAGGGACAATCCGCCTCAAAAAAGAACTAGCCAGACCCAAACATCAATAGTGCGAGGTGGAGACATCCAGAGTCTGATCTAATGATATGGAAGCGTTCCAATAAGCAGACTCAGTGGTACCAGCTTTCTTCCACATCCTTCCTGGTTCCTGACATGCTCTACTATATAACACCCAACACACAAACGACAGCTAATCATTTCTCAACACTCACCAACTGGTTTTATCTCTGTATTTAAATTTGCCCTTTAGTTGGCCTGAGAACATCCCGTGCCTGCCAAGTATGTCATCTGAGACAAGCACTTTAATTTATTTGAGCAGGCACATATCAATCTTTTTTTTTTTTTAAGGTGCCAGCAAAACCCCAAAGACCACTGCTAACTAAAAACTGTGCTGCAATTTAGAGGGTGCAATGTGTTTTCTAATAACAAGTCCTATAATTTGACCTGACAATTTGGGAGGTGGTTTGTTGTGATGCGGCTGAGCTGTCGCCTGCACTCGAGGAACCCAATAGGCGAACCGCTCCAGGACAGCAGGCAAAGGCGGCGGCGGGGGGCGGGGGGGGGGCAGAGAAGAGAGCCAGGCTGAATTCATACCCGGATTCAGCCTCCAAGTCCTGCGCTTTACTCCGCAGGCATAAATCCTGTTCTTCACAATTCCTCTCCCTTCCTCTTGCACACAGCCAAGGCTCGAAAGGCATCTTAATCGAGACTGAAGTTACATGAATGGACGTGCGCTCCCGGGAATTCCTGGCTCCTAACCTTGTAGGAGAGGTCGTTGAGTTCTGAGGGTCTGGAAACAGGCGACTTGTGGCTTTGCAAAAGCCACATCCCGTTCCCACCAGCCTGGGCCAGGCCAGGTATTGGCAGGTTAAGCCGATCGGCGGCCGGTCCGCAGTGCGGTGGAAAGGCAGGCTGTCTTCCAGGCGGTCATAGGAGCAAAACCTTTCTGTTAAAGGGCTCGCGGCCCGGGGACTTCGGAGCTGAGCGACGGAGTGCTGCGCGGCGCGGAGCCCACCTGTCCTGCGCACGGCCGCCTCACGTGACCCGGCTGGACCCATCTCTGCGGCTTGTGAGCTTCCCAACTGGCTGCTGCTGACGTCCCAGGCCGGTCATCGCGCAAGCCCTCCTAATGCTCTGAAAGGACAGCCTCCTCCGGTCGCGCGCCCTCGGGAGAGAACCGCCCCCCGGACTCCGGGGCTCCGCGGCCCGCGCGCACCTGGCCGCCCGGCCCGTGCCCCGCCCTCCAGGTGTGCGGCGCCAGGCCCCGACCTCGACGGCCCGCCCCCCGCGCCTGCGTAGTCGGCCGTCGGCTCGGGCGCTGGGGCGGCGCGGCCGTCGCAGTTCGGCGGGCGAAGTGCGCGTGCGCCGTGGCGCCGGGGGGCGGGCGGCGGCCGCGGCTAGGAGCGGGGGCGGGGAGGCGCCGTCTGGCTCGGGCTGGGCCGGCGGGAACGCGAGCGAGCCACGGCGGAGCCGCGGGGCCTGCGGACCGCGGCCCGGGCGGCCAGCAGGTGAGGCAGGCGCGCAGCGGGCGGGCGGCGGCGGCCGCGAGGGGCCGGGCAGGCGGGCGGGCGGCGGCCTCGCCTCAGGTGAGCGGCCCGGGCCCGGGCGCATTGTCCGCGGGCGGCGCCCCTCAGCGCCCCCTGCCGGACGGGCGTGGCGGCGGGGCCCCGGGCGGCCGGGCGCGCGCTCCTTTGTTCGTCGCCCCCGCCCGGCCCGCCGCCCCCGCCATCATGGCGGCGCCGGGCCCCCGGCCCCTCGCGCGCTTTGTTCGCGGCCGGGCGGGGGCGGGGAGCGTTGCGTAACCCGGCGGCGGCGGCGGCGGGGGAGGGGCGCGCGGGCCGGAGGGAGCCGGGGATGCGTCGCGGCGGGGGCGCGGGACCCCAGCCTGCGTGACCTTGGGCGCGCGCGCGCAGGAATGCGCCCGGGAGTGCGGCGCGGGCACTGCGCAGCGCGGGTCGGGTCGGCGGCCTGCGGCGCGGCCGTGGTCCCGGCCCCGGGGGCCCATGGAGCAGGCTTCGGTCATCGCGGCGCACCCCCGCGCACCTCCAAGTTTGTTTACCCCGTGGCTTCTCTGTCGATTCGCTTTTTGCAATTTGTCACTTGGGTTCCGGATTTGGGGGAGGATTTTCCGTCCATGTTGGAGTGTGTGTGATAGTCTTGGAAAAAAGGTTTGTTTGGTTATTTAGTGTGTACGTCAGTAAGCATTCAAAGGTATGTGTACGTGTGGAAAGGATTCCACTCTATAATGTGCTTAGTGCCAAAGACGAAATGCAAATACCTCAGTAACTTTCTTCTGTTCGAATTTTCTAGAAGGAACTATGCAGTCTGGAGGACCGAGGGAGAGTATAGTAATTGCTTTCTACATAGCTTTTGTTAGGCAGTGAAAATTAAACCTGAACTTGGAGGTCTATACCTAGACATACTGAACACTCGTGAACATTCTTAGAGGTGGTGAGATTTTGGAAAGGTCAAATGAAACGAGGAGGCTTTTTCCATCCTCTCTAACCCTCAGTCTTAGTTAATAGGCAAACACCAAGAAATTGTAGTTAGTAATTTACGGAGCGTTCATTATCAGATTTGATAATTATATATTAAGGTTGCACAATGCACTTATGTCAAAACTGTGGGCAATAGGTGTTTCTTACGAGAAAACCTATTTTTAATCCTTTTTAGTAACAAAATAGTTAAGATGGTTATGAAGTGGGTCATGCAAAAGGACTAGTATATGCCTTCACTTATCACTTTATGCCTAATTTAAGATTTTAATAAATATTTTCGTTGATTTCCAGAATTTCACTAGGGAGATTGGTTCCAGGACTTCTTCAGATACCAAAGTCTTCCGATGCTCAGGTCTTTTATATAAAATGTAATATTTATACAGAGCTTACACATCACACATTCTTCTGTATATTTTTAAATCTTCTCTAGATTCATCTATAAAACTTAATACAACACCTCCCCGTAGGGCGCAGTGGTGTAAGCCTTTAATCCTAAGAGTACCCCTTGGTTCATTCCCTAGGACCACTAAACAAACAAACAAAAACCCCACAAAACCCGAAATCCCTAATACAAGGTCAATGCGATGCAAATAGTTGTGGTCCTGTAATGTTCAGGGACAGGGACAAGAAAAAAGTCTACATATTTAGTACAGACAAGGTTTTCCCATGTACTTTCTATTAGGTTTGTTGAATCCCTTGATGTGGAACCCACAGATACTGAAGACTGAACTGTCCAATTTTTGAGAATGCTGTTAATTACCAATTCAGAGCAAAATAACAGTATAGAATGTCAGTACCATTAATTTTGGAAGCAGTGTTGTCTAAGGTGGCATTCTTTGTGATGCTACAGAAGGGGAAAAAGGTTCCTTAAGTTTGGAAAGTAAGCTATGTCCCTTCCTTCTCTCTGTAGGGTCACTTTATATCACCATATTGTAGACTCTAAGAAATATTACAGTAGTATTTTCCATATTTGGTCTCAGAGCCCTTTTTCTTTTGTTTGGTGAAACATCTCTGAACATCCATGAAATTCAGTAAAGTAGATGTTCCCTTGAACAGCCTTTACAAAATGTAGGTCATTGGTGTTATCAGATAACAAAAATCACAACTTGATTTAAAGATCTTAATTGGCTTTGTGATTCTAGAATCTGGCAACACTTCACTCTGTAAAATAATGTATTCATTTTTTTTTTTTTTTGAGTTGGAAGTTTCCCAGTGTTGCCCAGGCTGGTTTTCAACTCCTGGGTTCAGTGTTCATCTGGTCTCAGTCTCCCGAGTAGCTGGGACTACAGGTGTAGGTAGAAAAGCGCTGAAGATAGCAGTAGCAAAGAATAAAGAGTAGATTGGTAATTTCAAAATTAACTTTCCTGAGACGGGTGTGGTGGCGCAGGCTTGTAACTCCAGTACTTGGGAGACTGAGACAGGAGGATCTGGGTTCCCGGCCAGCCTTAGCTACTTAGTGAGGCCCTCCGCAACTTAGTGAGACCCTGTTTCAAAATAGAGAATAAAAAATAGTGCTGGGGGAGTAAGTTGGAGGTAGAATGACCCTGGGTTCCATCCCTAGTCCCGCAAAAAAATTTTTAAAAAATGAAAATAAATTACTTTCCTTGTGAGTTGGGTCCTGAGACAACAGAAATAACTGATAGGTTAACGTCAGATTTCTTCAAGTTACTTTTTTGTAAAGATTAAAGCAAAGACAACTTCATTGTCTCTCAGGCCAGATAAGAACTTAGTTTCAGTTTGGTTAACTTTAGTATAAGTGACTCCATTTTGATTTTTAGTCTAATTTTGATTTTTAGTCTAATCCTAGTGCAGGAACCTACTCAAAAATAGTGGCTTCCAGTAATTTTTACTTAACTGGGTCTTTACACTATCTTGAATAATGGTTCTTCCTTTTTTTGTGAATTGAGAGGCTACGGTTTGTGTGTGTCTCAATTTTTTTTGTGAGTAGTGTCAAACTTGGCTCTAGTGTTTTCATTTTCCAGTAGCTTACCAGGTTGTGCATAGTTGCAAATTTATTGGCTTTCCTCCTTGTTAGCATCTTTTATTTTTAAAGTAATTTTATTAGTGCATCATAATTGTACAGAAGAGTGGGTTTCATTATGGCAAATTTGAACATCCATATAATATGAGTTTTGCTCTTCAGTACTCCCCTTCTCCCTCTCCCTGATTCCCCTCCTTTACTTAGTAGTCTGCTTTTTGCTCATGTCTTTTTTTTCTCTGTTACATATGAGAGAACATGGGGGCATGGTGGCACACACTTGTAATCCAGATACTTGGGAGGCTGAGCCAGGAGAATTGCAGGTTTGAGGACAACCTCAGCAAGTAGTGAGACTCATCAACCTAGTGAGACCGTTTCAAAATAAAAATTAAAAAATAGGGTTGGGGTGTAGCTCAGGTAGAATGCCCCTGGGTTCCTCAGTAAAACACACACACATACACACACACACACACACACACACACACACACAGGAAAACATTGGATACTTGTCTTTCTGAGTCTGGTTTATTTCACTTAACATAATGTCTTCTAGGTTAACCTATGTTGCATATGATAGGATTCCATCTTTTTTATGGCTGAGTAAAACTCCATTGTGTATATGTGTCACATTTGGACACCTAGACTGATTCCATAGCTTGGCAGTGGTAAAACTAAGTCATATGGTAGCTCTGTCTTTAGTTTTTTTTTTTGAGGAACCTCCACACTGATTTCCATTAGTGGCTATACTCATTGACAGTTCCTCTTCTTACCATCCTCACCAGCACTTATTGTTATTTGTATTCTTTTTTTTTTCCCCCTGGTGCGTGGTACTGAGAATTGAACTCATGGGTACTCTACCATTGTGTGTATCTGCAGCACCCTCTTTTTTTAAAAAAAACCTTTGAAACAGGGTTTCGCTAAGTGGCCAAGACTGGCCTTGAACCTGCAATCTTCCTGTCTCAGCCTTCCATGTACTAGGATTACAGCTCAGCCATTTGTGTTCTTTATAATTGCCATTCTAACTGAAGTTAGATGGAATCTCAATATAAATGCCCCCTTCTCCCATACTGCTGTATTGGGGATGGAGCTAAGGAGCGCTTTACCATTGGGCTATAAATTGCTGAGGTTGGTCTGGAACTTGGGATCCTTATCCCTCAGTCTCCTGCATAGCTGGGATTACAAGCCTGTGCCACCGTGCAGGTTTATGTAAGTTTGATTTGCCTTTCCCTGATGGCGAAAGATGTTGAACATGTTTTCAAATAATTGTTGGTCCTTTTGAGCAATATCTGTTCAGTTCATTTACTCCAATTATTCAATAGGTTATTTGTTTTTTGGGTATTGAGTGTTTTGAGTTCTTTATATATTCCGAATATTAGTCCTCTGTGGGAAGAATAGCTCTTTTTTTTTTTTTTTTTTGCGGTTCTGGGGATTGAACCCAGCGGCATTCTACCTCCAAGCTACACCCCCAGTCCTATTTTTTATTCTTTATTTTGAAACAGGGTCTCACTAAGTTGTGGAGGGCCTCACTAAGTAGCTGAGGCTGGCAGGGAATCCGGATCCTCCTGTCTCAGCCTCCCAAGTACTGGGATTACAAGCATGCGCCACCACTCCCGGCTTAGGCATTTCTTTTTGTGTACCTATTAGCAGAATCTTAATTTACAGAGAAGGAACATTTAAAGTATTAACACTTGTATTTATTATATATTTAATTAAATGTTTTCTTTCCCTTTTTCTGAATGAAAAGTTGGAAAAGAGAATCAACTACTTTTCCCAATTATTTGTTTACTTTTTATAGTATTGTGAAAAGAGCATGGACTCTGAGGTTGGCATGGCCTTTTAAATCTGGACCTTTTGGGATGAAACTGAGTTTCCCTCATTGGTACAAAGATACAGAGCTGATTTGTCACATAATCTTTTTTTTTTGTGGAACTGGGAATTGAACCCTGGGCTTTTCTATCTTTGAGCTATAAATCTAGCCCTATTTAATTTAACTAAATTTTTTTTTTCCCCTGGTACTGGGGCTTGAATCCAGAGACATTCTACTTTTGAACTACACCTCCAGCCCTAGTTTATTTTGAAACAGGGTCTCACTAGGTTGATAAGAGTTTCACTACTTGCTGAGCCTGTCCTCGAACCTGTGATTCTCTTGTCTTAGCCTCCTAAGTACTGGGATTAGAGGCGAATGCCACCACACCTGGCTCTCTTTTTTATTTCGAAACAGGGCCTCACTAAGTTACTGTGCCTCAAATCTGAGATTCTCCTGTCTCAGCCTCCCAAGTACTGGGATTACAGGTGTGTGACACTGCATGTAGCCATCACATAACCTTTCTAAGCCTTCAATTCCTTGGCTGCAAACTGAGATAAAATTTGTCTTATAAGGCTGTTATAAGAATTAAATGAAAGGAATTTATAGAGTTCCTAAAATACAACAGCTGGTGCCAGTAAATGTGGATTTCCTTCCTCTTTCCATTTTTAACTTTGTGGTAGTTACTTTTTTTTTTTTAATATTAAAAAGTTGGTTAATTATACTTCAGTATTCAGTACAGCTTAGTTTTAAGTTAAATCTTTACTTGGTGCCCACTTAAGGCCTTTACATTGCCACGAGTCCTTTGTAGGACGAGTCCTGTACAACTTAAATACTCAAACAGGTATACCTTTACAATTTGAATAGGAATGATACACACATATACATTAAGGGAATTCTATGCTGAAAAGTACCTGGGAGGAAAAGGTGGTACTATACTATAGGGCAAGAGAAGAGGAGTAGCTGGGCATAATGGTGCATGCCAGTTATCCCAGTACTTGGGAGGCTGAGGCAGGCGGATCACAGGTTCAAGACCAATCTCAGAAACTTAGCAAGACTCTCATCAACCTAACAAGATCCCGTTTCAAAAATAAAAAGGCTGGGAGTGTAGCTCAGAGGTAGAATGACCCTGTGTTCAGTCAAACAAAACCAAGAGTGATACTAGAGTAGGAAAGAAGTGGGGGGAACGGGACAGATGGAGCAAAAACATGAGAAGAGAGTTAGAGAGACCATCCAGGATTTGAATCCTAGCTGAAGGAGAGCCTGCTGTTACCTTTCACTCCTGTTGCAGTTGTGTGTGTTTATCACTTGTGTGGAAAGAGAAGACTTCATCAAGTATAGCCTTCAGGGTGGTAAAGTGATTAATAGGACTCCTGGCATATGGTAAATGCCTACTGGACATTGACATTTTTATTCTTTATTTTGCAACAGGATCTCACTAAGTTGTGGAGGACCTTCCTAAGTAGTCAAGGCTGATCATGAACCTGCGATCCTCCTGTATCAGCCTCCCAAGTACTGGGGTTATAAGTGTGCCACCATGCCAGGCTGTGTTTTGTTTTGTTTTTGTAGTACTGGGGATTGAATCCAGGAGCATTCTACCTCCAAGCTATACCTCCAGCCCTATTTTATTTTTATTTTTGAAACAGATCTTACTAGGTTAATGAGAGTCTCATTACTTGCTGAGGCTGTCCTTGAACCTGCAATCCTCCTGTCTCAACCTCTCAAATACTGGGATTACAGGCGTGGGCCACCACACCCAGCAGGCTTGTGTTTATTTTTTAGATTGGAGCAAACCATTGTAGGCAGGGCCAGGATTAGACCTATTTTTTAGTGCTACTGGGGATGGAACCCAGGGGCATTCTACCTCTGAGTTATTTTATTCTTTATTTTGAAATAGTGTCTCACTTAAGTTGTGGAGGGTCTCAGAAATTGCTGAGGTTAGCTGTGACCCTGCAGTCCTGTCTCAGACTCCCACTGGGATTACAAGTGTGTGCCAGGGACATTCTACCTTCTAGTTACACCCCCAGCCCACTTTTTATTTTGAAACAGGGTGTTGTTAAGTTGCTACAGCTGGCCTTGAATCTGTGATCCTCCTGTCTCAATCTTCCAAGTGTGGGATTACAGTCATGCACCACCACATTCGGCTGGCTGGACCTATGTTATAGAGCAGTGTGCAAGGTAGATTGGAAGAATTGCCAGTGTGAGGACCTGTAGTCACCAGAGTAGCCTGTTAAGTGGAAAAGACGAAGTCATTTGAGGCAAGGGAAGTTGGTCTGGACACATAATGTTCAGTGTTGTGTTAAATGTGTGACTCACTCAACATGGGTATTAACCAGACACTGAGAGAATAAATGAAGAGACTGGTAAGACATTTTAAAAGTACCATTTGAGTTGGGTTTTTTTGTTTTTTTTTGTTTTTTTTTTTTTGTGGTACTGGAGATTGAACTCAGGGGCATTCTACCTCTGAGCTACACCCCAGCCCTATTTTTTTATTCTTTATTTTGAAACAGGGTCTCACTAAGTTGCAGAGTGCCTCACTAGGTAGCTGAGGATGACCAAGAACCCGGATCCTCCAGTCTCAGCCTCCCAAATGCTGGGATTACAAGCATGTGCCACCACACCCAGCTTGAGATGTTTTTTTATTGTAATAGTCTTTACAAAATAAAAAAGGCAACTTTGTGTGTGTGTGTGTGTGTGTGTGTGTGTGTATGTATGTATTTGTATTTGTTTTACTGGGGATTAAACATAGGGGCATTCTGCTTCCAAGCTACACCCTCTGCCTTATTTTTAATTTATTTTGAAACAGGG
>PVLC010033526.1:0-17494 GCA_004027655.1 Graphiurus murinus | reverse complement strand
ACTGGATTTATGAGGGTCCTAAGATAAAATCTGAAATCTAACAAAAAAAATAGTTCTGAGGAATATAGTGAGAAATCACAAATCAAACAATGTGACAAATTTAAATTTTGTAAGATATTCATAAAAATAATTGTTGACCTGTATTAAATATTGCAGAAATTGAACATATTTTAAGGTATTGGACTTTGGGGGACATAAAATTTCTTAATTGTAAAATCCAGCTTTTATTTATAGCTCTATGGCTTGAAGATTATATTTCAGAAAGTAGAAAATGGTTATTTGAGTAACTAAACTCTTATTGCTTGCAAAACTTCAAAACTCAAGCCAAGCTTTTTTTTTTTTTTTATTACGGAGCGTTTGTGTTTCAATTTTTAAAATATACTTTTATTGGTACATTGTAATTATGCATCATAGTGAGGCTCAATGTGACATAAATTACATGCTAACAGCCCTCAGTCTGATTCCCTCTGGACCTCACCCAATTTCCCTGATTCCCCATACATGTTAGTGAGATTGATAGTGATAATTTTATTTATAGACACAGCATTATTTGAACTGTTTTCTTCATCAAGCCTCATTTTACTCCTCCTCATCTCCCTCCCCCAACTCCCTTCCTCTCTTCTACTAGTCTCTCTCCTCATTTATCTCAAGTCCCTTTTGTTTCCAATTTTCTCTCCAGCTTCCACGTATGAGAGAAAATACACAATCCTTGACTTTCTGCAACTGGCTGATCTCACTTAGCATAATATTCTCTAGTTTCATCCATTTTCCTGCAAATCACATAATTTTGTTCTTTTTTATGACTGAGTAAAATTCTATTGTGTGTGCATACCAGCTTTTTAATAGTGTCTAATCTAGTTCTGAGACTGCCATTAGTGAATCAGTTACAGCACCAACAAGGATGGCATCCACTACTTTTATTTGCAAAACAGAATGATCAGTTAATGTGGCTACATCTTTATTGGCTTTAGCTGTGGAGCATCCTTGGCTGGAGATGCAAACAGATTTGTAGAACAAATTGGCTTTTTGATGCTGCATACATAATAATCATGGTTACAGATTCACCAAAACTCATTAATTCACAATAATAAATGGGACCTACATGATATCAATAGCCAACATATATGGGAAGTCTTTTATGTGCCAGGAATTATGGTAAGTAATCTTCATGGGTATAATTTATTTTTTCCAACTATGTCGCGGATGATTACAGTCAACTGGCAGAGTGGAGAAATGAAGAATTCACCCAGACATTCATCCCTAAAAACCCAACACTGACCTGATACACTACACTCATCATATAGAACCAACTCCTTATTTTGCAAACAAACAGAAGCCAAAAAACATCAAATGGCAGGTCCAGCATCACAGGTCTACAGAGTTTGCATTAGATCCCAGTTCAGCACATCCCCAGTTTAATGCAATATTCTCTCCCCTCTACTTGTATTACTAAAGGACTCATTGAATCTCACATTCTCACACCATTCTTTTCTACTGTTTCTTCCATATCTGGAGCAATCAAAGGATGCTTACCTGTGCTAGATTGAACAATTCCAGAGTCTACTGTTTGTCCAAGAAGATCATACTGGTTTAAGCGAGACCCATCTTCTGCTACAACCACTGAGCGTGCTGGCTCTCTGGTCCACTCATAAACAACTTCTGCTCTTGTATAAGCATCTGAAAGGAAGGATAGGAAATTATCCATGTATTTGCCTCTTTGATTCTTCTAATTAGTTGATGTGTTTTATAAACTTAATATGTTCTCTCCTGGCTCCACAAGGAAGGATAAGAAAGGGAAACTCACATTCCTTAGTTTTGGAACACCAAAACACATTTTTTCTGGTTATTTCAGTCATTTGTCATTTATTAACTCCTCCAGCAAATGGTTGTTAAGTATCTACAAAGGACAAATTATTGTGCTAGGGGTATTTAATGAACATAGCAAACAAGGTTGCTGATTGTAGGGAATGTACATTGTAGTAATGGGGAGAAAAGGAGATAAGTAAATAAACATAGAATTTCAAGTAGTGTTAAGTGCAATCAAAGTATACAAACTGGATAAAGGGATAGAGAATGAGGAGAGGAAGATTGCAGGTAAGGTAATCTGAGGAAGTGACAATTATACAAATGCATGACCAATGAGGATGTAAACTATGTAAAGAGCTTGTTCAACAGAATTTTTTTTTCCTTCTATTAAAGGTAAAAACTTAACTAGATTGAGGAAAACCAATGTCTCTTGAGCAAAAGGGATAATGGATGAAACAAAATGAAAGTCAGTAGCTTGGGTCCATATTCTGTCAAGCCTGGAGAAAGTTACGGGAAATGGAAAGAATAATTAGGAAATCTTTGCTCCACAGCCACTTGCAAAGGAAGTCTGAGTTGACTCCCTTTTTACTGATTATGCTTGTTATAGATATTTGCCATCCCAATGATGGTGATGATGCTAATGAGCTACACGATACAGCTCTTCCTCTCAACCGTTTTCATTTGCCATGCCACTTTTAACCTAGGTATCTCCTCTATGAGAGTTTCAGTCATAAATATTTAATTCACTGCAGGGTGGAAGAAGAAAGTGCAGAGATTAAGAGAGAAAGAAAAGGAGAAGTTCCATAGGTTGTCTGCTTTCTAGTCTCAGAACAGTCACTTAATATACTTCAAAGTGATGGTATAGACTCCCCTCTGCCTAGATGCAGAGTAGTGTTAAACATCTAAGGATTGTCACATTAGGAAAAAAAAAAAAAAAAAAAACCTGTTTCCAGGGGGTTTGCTGGGAGGGCGCCATAGCAAAAGGTGGCCTTACTCTGTAAACTGGACTCATTGGACAGTGACCACCCTCTTCATTAGGTACAGTGAGCATGGTGCCCTTACCCAAAATACTTTTCGAAGGCTGTGAAAAGGTATTAATTGTTTTTCAATCAAAGATAAGGTAAATATAGCCTAACATGGACTATATCAATCTTTACAGTAACATAGTAAAAAAAATATAGTTTTAATTTTGTTTGATCCTTAAAAGTAAAGATGCCTGGCCTCAAAAAAAGTCATAATGCAGTCCTGCTTGATCCAACCCTCACCTTAGGTGACCAGGGTTGGTACTTGTGTTCAAACATACATTTTTCCAGTGTAAAATATTGTGAGCTGCAAAATTATAGTTGCTTGTGTACATGACAATGGGGCTGCCTGAAGAAAGATGTAAGCTATAACCCTTAGTCTCTGAAACAAAGCTTCTTCAAGTGATCACTCCTCTGAGTAGACTGATGCAGAAAAATGCAGTTAGTGTCTGCTGATTTTCTGTGGGTGTCCTGTTTGGTCAAGTATCATTTCCGGGCCCTTTTATAATCAGATATTACTTTAAACAATCTTTTCTAGAAGTTTGAGAGTAATTCATTTTGTGTTCATGAGAAAGATGAAAGTGGCAAATAGATAATTTGAAATTTGTTTTTATTTGACTTTTCCACTTTTTCTTTTTAATTGTGGTTATTATTACTGACTTAAAAAAAACAGAAGCATGGTGTACATGCATGTTTCTATCACTCTGAACTTCATTATGATGTGTGATTACAATGCACCAATAAAAGTGTACTTAAAAAAAAGAACAGGAAAAAATGGAAGCATTTCAACACTGTATATAGTACAAAGATTGCATATATTAGGAGGGTATAATATTTTTTAATAAAAAATCTCTTGGAAGAGGATAGAGCACACTCATTTGAGATGGACCATGTTTATTATTATTTATAAATACCTATATTCGTTTAAATGTTTTTCTTTTTCTGGTGATAATAAATTCTTGTTGTCTTACCTAAGAAGATATACTGAGTTTATAGTAGCATGGAAAGGCCTCAAATGACATCCCATTTCATTGCATTTTACAGATGGTAAACTGAGGTACAGAACAGTTAATAACTTCTTTAAGGGTGCATCATATTTAGTGGAAAAACTGAGGCAATAACTTAGGACATCATTCATTCTACTTCACTGTTTGTAAGACTTTCCTAGACAAGAACTGTATATTATATGCTTACAGTCAAGAAAAGACAGTCTGTAGTCATGTAATGATTGATGAAGCCGGTTCTGGATCTCATGTTACTTCACCACAACCTAAAGCTCTTGCTACTATAGGACACTGCTGTTAGCAGTCATGGCTGATCCTATCGTTACACTGGGTCATGTGTTGTCACTGAGATGTTCCTACAGTTGTAGAGAGGAAAAGGTGTCTCCATTGAATTCTCATATCATGTAATTTTGGTGTCTCACTTCCCATAATTTGTTAGAAACACCACTGGGTATAAAAATGTGCAGCTCATCTAGTACTACAACCTTGGCATCCTTGTGAAGGAGCCGATCATTCATTATTCATGTCTCCCCATGGAATCTAAAATGAAGAGTAAGCTCACAGGACAAAAGTAGATACTTTAAGTCAAAGAAGACAAATACACTTGAGGCCTAAGAATAGGTGAGAAGTCCTACTGTTTTCTCAACTCCAGCATCTGGAAAGTAGTTTCTATGAAAAATTACTTGAATTGAGTGTTTGGCATAGGTAAAAGAAGATTGAAAAGAGTCCTCAAATACTTGGTAAAATTTGTAAGCTCTGATTCTAAATATGTTGTGTTATCTAAGAAAAACCTTTAAAAAGACAAAAATATGTTGACTGGGTTGTGAAAGAACTTTGTGGTAGTGCGATATTGGAAGTGTAGATTTAGTATCAAAAGAGCAGCTTGTAATTGGTACTATAGGTTAACCTTTATGGGCCTCTGTTTTTCTGTGTGTATGAAGCAGTCAAGCTAAATAATTTTCAAAGTTATGCATTGTACAGAATTCATTTAAATTTTTGACTCATTCCTCTCGCCTTGTTTACAAGGCTCTGTGTTTGATCACCAGTCAGTTGAGAAATGCTCATTTATTAACATCTCAATAGATACATTTATTTAGATCTTCATGTCAGAATCTCTAACCTATACCACTTCTTTTAGGACTAAGGATTTGTTTTGTATTTTCCTCAAAACTCAGTTAAGGATGACAGCTTTATCGCATGTGTTGTCTTTGGGTTAACTGGCCTAATGAAGAGGTCTATATTCCTAACCAGCAGACAGTGTCATTTAGCACTGACAATTGGAACCTAATGGAGAGTGGTAAGGAAAACATCTGGTTCTCTAAGTTTAGTGCTTATCAACATCTGGATAAGGTTGCTGTGGGAGCTTCATCAGCATTTATTGCATAGTACTCTATTCAAGATTTGAAAACTCCTCTTGCTTACACTCTTCGCTATTTTGGTAAGAGGTTTGCTCCAAAACTCAGGTCAAAATTTTTTTCACTAACTTTCTCCTTGGTTGTTTCTCTTTTGGAATGTTCTAGGCCAAGTCAGGGAAATGATTAGTCAACAACTGGATGACAATTTCTCATACCAATGGTAGGCAATGAAAACTGGTCATGGCGCTCTTTGCCACTGAGCAAGACCATCTAAGCCTGGTTTCCGTGTCAAGTCTTCCTGTCTTAGTTTAATTCCCCAGAGATCTTACACCGTCTTCTCTGAAGCTTAAACACTGAAGGAACATTTAAAGGTTGATTCATGTGACCATTCAATTAATGTTTATCGAATGGCTACACTGTATGACCTTGTGTACTAGGAAATGCTGAGTAATATATCCCCTGCTCTCATGAAAGGTGCAGTCTTCATGCAATAAAAAATATTAAACAATCAACAAAACTAATAGCTAATGCTGTGAGAAATTATATAAAATAAATGTGCATTGCAAGAAAGAACACCGATGGGGCCAGTTGCAAATTCCAGAAAAGCCCTCATGAAGGCCCTAGAAGATGGCATTTATGCTGAGATGTGTAAAGATGGAAGTTTGCCAATGGAAGAGTCAATCAGGCAAAGAGCATGTGCAGAGGCCCTGAGGTAGAATTAACTTTATTTTTCCTATGTGATACATTGTTTTTCTATTCACTATCCATTTATGTCCTCCTAAAATACTTCCAGTATTCTTAAGGATAAAAATGTGCCCAGGTAAAAAAATTGTTTCCCCATCTCCTTTGCAATAAGTATTGGCAATGTGACACATATTTGATTAGTGAGATGGGAGTAGATGCCTGTTAGGATTTTAGGGAAAGCTTTTATCTTTGATCCAGGTACTAGTTCTATCTTTTCTTTCTTTTTTTTTTTTAACCAACAATGTCCTTTCTAATTGAAAGTAGACACAATGGCTAGATTTTCAGGAGCTATCTTATGAAAAAGAATATCTAAGGACATCTTTATACATCATTTACGGATCACCATGGTTAAGATGCTGAATTAACCAACAATCAACTAATGATCACTTGCCTTTAAATATCTTATATGAATATATAAACCCTTCTTTTCCTCAACCATTCTTACTGCTGAAAGAAATCCTGACTAAAATAGAAAAAATACATATTTCATTTCCAAAATCAGAACATTTTTGAAGGTATATGGAGGCATGATTAGTAATAGTCTAGGATATTATATATATATATATATACATATATATATATATCTCAGTACTATCATCTCAGGCGAACTATTCTATGTAATCCTCCTAGCTACAAGGTTATGTTATGAAGTAGTTTACAAATATACAAAAGTTCACTATACTACCTGGCATGCAAGTAACACATATATTGTATCATTGTTAAAATGGAACTGATATCCAGGAGAAAACACAATAATCCATGATGTAAAATATATATTAAATTGAGAAAGGAGTAGGGAGATTGAAGTTATCACCAGAGGCCTGTTGAGGTGATAGTTTCTGTGGTAGTTTATCCTTAGGTTGCAGTAGAGGATGAGATTTATAAATAGAGAGAGCATTGTCTCTCCACGACTTGAGCTGCTAGGAGCATTGAAGGCCCTTTGCTATTTTCTTTGCTTGCTGTCTTCCTACACTACCACTATTTTTCTCCATGAATCATATCTTCACCAAAATAGTTGCTCAGACTGCCTGTCTAGGGAGAATAGAAAGCTGGTTCAGTAGCCCACGAGCTGACTCAGTTTTGTACGTAACTCCCTTGCAGGAAACAAGGGCTACATTAGTCCCACTCACTTCACGTATGCTCACTGGTCAAAAGCAGAAAGATAGAGAGAAGATCAGAGAAGCTGACTGTCAGGACCACTGTGTTCTGGGCTCCTCTGAGGTCCACCTGACTATTTCCAAATAGTTGAAACCCAGATATGATAATCTAGGATACCATCAAAAGGATAAATATATTCATGAACTCCCTAGGATAGCTTAACTAATGTAGAAATTTTTAAAAGCTATAAAGAAGACAAATTCTTTTATAGAGACCTCCATAAAGTATAGGTTTCATTATTAAGAAATATCTTCTCTCTTTTTATTTCCTTTTTCTTGGTACTGAGAATTGAACCCAGGGCCATTTGACTTCCGAGCTATACCCCTAGGATGAGGTAGTTGGAAGCTTATTTATTTTGAAACAGGGTTTTGCTGAATTTCTGAGGCTAACTTGAACCTGCCATCCTCCTGTTTCAGTCTCCCAAGTACTGGGATTATAGGCCTGTGTCACCATGCCTGGCATGAAATACTTCCTCATTGTTCTTTGACACTTACCAATATTTCCATCTGTTAAACAACGTGAATTATTCTTAAGATCAAACAATGTCATCAAGTCTATAAAATGAACACAATAATCTCTATTTATGGGGAGTAAAATGTTATCCATGGGGTACAACCATCCATACCCTCCTTATTTTCTAAGAAAACAACTTCAAGCCAAGAGTGGTGGTACATGCTTGTAATCCCAGTATTTGGCTGGCTGAAACAGGAGGATCACGTGTTCAAAGTCAGCCTCAGCAACTTAATGAGACTACCACCAACTTAGCAAGACCTTGTTTAAATAAATAAACAAATAGTAGGGCTGGGTTATAGCCTGGAGGCAGAAGGACCCTGAGTTCTATCCCCAGTACCACAAACAAACAAACAAAATCAACAACTTTAACAACAACCAACAACAGAATTCTCCCACTAAATAGCCTAATTCATGCTTTCTAGTTTAGTAAACATAGAATGACTCTTTTTCTGAAATAACACTAGAAAGTGAAGTCAAGGCTTACTACTTATAGGAAGCCCTTGCAGTGTATTGCTCTTTCAACTTTTTGATGCCTGTGTGTTTCTCTAATAGGCATACTAATTGGAGGTCTTATGCACAAAGTCAAATCTCTCATAGGAGTAAAGAAAATTTATAGTAAATTTACTCACAGCTTCCAAATTTTAGCGGACAGGCATGGGCATCCATAGGGAAGTCCTCCAAATGCATGGGACATTCAGCTCTCACCGTCAGCCTTATTAAGGGAGATATAAGAAACAAAAAAAGCTCCATAGATTAGACACTTGCTGATAATTAGAGTGGGATGTTGTTAACTGTAGCAAATATTTAATAAAACAGGAGAAGCATGCACAAACTGCATACCTATGCAGAGTTGTCAATAATCAAATGACCTAAAACTAATTTTTTACAATGACTGAATTCTATCCATTTTTGTTTGCTTTGAGAAAATAGGCAATATTTGGTTTCGTACAATGAGCAAGCATTGCTAAAGTTTTCCAAAACAAATACCATCCAGCAATCTACCTAGCTAAGCAAACTTCTTGAGAATTAAACTCAATATAAGCAAGTGAATACTTGCATAACAAGGTGATGAGCTTGATAATTTCCCTATTATGCAATATATACATGCATTGCAGTATCACAGAAAGCCCCCTAAATGTGCACAATTATCTTGTGTCAATTAAAAATAAAATCTCAAAAAATACACACATAAATATTAATTCATCCCTGGTTGAGAAAAGGACAGTGACAATGCAAGGAAGAGAAGACAATTTCTCCTGGTGAGAGAGAGTCTAGCTCTCTCTGTCTCCTTCCCTAAAATAGCACCAAATGCCTAAGACAAAGAAGGAAAAGATGAGGGAGGAAGTGTCCTCAAGCTCCTTGAGACTGAGATTAAGGTCTCCCTAAGAATGCATATGTGACCTCATTCTATTCCAACCATTTAGTTGTATTTACAAAGCCACTACCTAGTTGAGGCCAGGACTTTTCTGGGCTTCTTTTTAGTCACTGGGATGTTCTGGGAATGTGAATTCAATTCACATTTTAAAAAGAGAATTCTTAAGAATTCACTTGAACCATATTTGCTCTCCCATTTATAGAATTACAAGGGGATTTGTATTTGTTTCTTTTATATGGCTTGTAACATGTTTTTAGTGCTCATATTGTTAAGTAGCTCAAAAATGTGGTAGGATAGTTTTATGGCCAGTAACTATTAAGTAATTATAATATTGATTAAAGGAAATCTGAGCTGTGTAAGGTAATGATTAAATTGCATTCTTAAATCAAACTATTAAAGAAAGTGATAACACCTTAGCAAAGGGGTTAGAAATCTAGGAGGTGGAAGATGAACACTCATTTATTGATTAAGAACTTTACATCTATGGAAAACTTTATCAACTCATCTGGATATGCAAATCCCTTCCCAGAAAATTGCTACCTGAGAGAAACAAACAACAGATTTAGGTAAAAATGCAAATTGAGGATTTATTTTTTTCAACCAGGATAGAAATCTTTCGAATTTTCAAATATATTTAGGTCCTGCTTAGATAATTGGGTAAAGTCTCATCACGTTTCCACTGGGCCTCTATTTTCTTACTCTCCCTTGGTTTATATTTTTTACTTTGTTTTGTCTTTTCTTTATTCTTTAAGTCATATTATACTTTGGTTGGGTCCAATATATAAAGTAGCTTTTGAAGCTTTTTTTTTTTTCTTTTCTTTTTCATTTGGATGTTTGTATGCATAAAGGTAGGCCTTCTGTCATCTTCCTCTGCAGGCAAAATATCACTCTATTCCCATACTGAATACAACTCAACAAACTGAATATTTTGAATTTTTTACCTCTTTATAACCCAAGGAATAATTGTACAGTTTGAATTACCAAATGTTGGCTAGGTCTGCAAAAATAATGTTGTAACAAGTCATTTGGGAATGAAATATTGTCACCCACAAGAATGAGTCATGGACATTTCAAAATTTCTCATAAATTAGGAGTTTATCTATTTTTGGCATTGGGAAATGTACCCAGGGGCATTCAGTCTCTGAGCTACACCCCCAGCCCTATTTTATTTTGTGTTGTTTTGTTTTGAAACAGGGTTTAAGTTGCTGTGGCTGGGAGAAACAAGCAACATCTGTAATCCCTCCCAAGTACTGGGATTACAGATGTGCACCACCATGCCCAGATTAGTATTTTTAAAGGCTTTGTTCTTTGTTTTTATTTTTTTAATATGCCAAACACATTTTGATTCATGCCTCCTTCATTCAACCCTTATTTTATTGAACTGTTACTAGATGCTGAATTTTGCAGCCATCTCAAGAGGTGAAAATGTTGAAAGACCAGAAATATACACATAGCCTTCAGTTTAAGCAAAAATAAGCATAGATAGCTAATAATACCATTAGTAAATTCATATACTTCTTCACATACATATTTCCACATGAATCTGTATTTTCTTTTAAGAACTTTAACACGTTTATTTTCTATTCATGTTCTTTCTTTTTTTTTGTTTTCATAGAAAGATGTTCAGATATATACCATTAGGTAGCTTTCAGAAATTTAGTTTAGACCTTACTGGATAGCTGGGACCTGTAATATTTATAGTGGGAAAAGGAAGTTCCTCATATTGAATTAGACGTGAGAGAGATATATTGTTCTTTATTTCATTCCCTAATATCTATTATAAACCTTTTGTCTCATTTTCGTAGCCATAAATTTAACATTTTAATGATTACATGAAATTTCAGCAACTCAAAATTTCAGGCAGAGTAACGTTTATGGTTAAAAGATAGAAAAATCGGGAAAAATGATGTTCTATCATCTTCCATCCGCTTGAGGATTGCCTGTAGGTGGAAGAGAGTCACAGAAGGACACGGGAATGGAAGTGGAGCCGGGCTCACCTCATGGTGTACAGCAAGGTGCCGTCCTCTGTGATCCGCAGCAGTTTATTGGGCATTGTCATGTTATGGGCCACAGACTTCTTTCCATTGTGAAAAAAGGTATCCGGAGTCCAGATCTTGCTTGCCATTAGGTTGTTTAGCCGGAGAACTGTCATGGGTCCTTTAAATTTTAACCTTTCATCCTTCCAGCTTTGACGGAAAAACACATCTATTGTATATTCCTAGGTAATTTTGGACAATGGAAAAGAGTTGACTGTATATTTTGCAATGCAAATAGCTTGCTTACAAACAATGCATGCTTTCTGTAACTTTGGAAGCTAATTGTAAGCGAAGTGAGGTTTCCCAGAAGTAAACTTGTGGTAGCTTGTATATATTAATGTCAGATGAATCACTGGTTGGTGTAAGAGTTTTTAAAAAAGCAGATGTAATAAAATATCTAAGCATATTTCTTGGATAGAAAAGGCTTATCTCCTTAGATACATGAAAGGGAGTTAGCCTCCCCCCATTATAACAATCCTGTAAGAAATAGAATATATTACCATTAAAAAAAAATCTCATGTTAAAAGCTATTGTGTATAGAAAAATATTTAAATTAGATAATTCCACCCATAAAGGTAAAGTATAATATGTTGCAGGGCCTTCCATGGTCTCTGAAAACCTCACACCCAAACCCGAGTCAATTGTGGGTCTAATGTAGATGTAAAAATCACATCTCCTTTTTGGCTAAGTAAACATTTTTTTTCCAAAGACAATATATATATAGACTTCCAGTTTCCCTACATAATGAAAAAGATTATGAAAATAAGGAATCTATTTCCACTGGTAGTTTGGATGACCCCCCCCCCAAGAAAAAAAAGAATGGAGGGTATGCGAGTATGTGTGTGTGTTTGTGATTGTATGTGTATATAAGTCACATGAGAAATGTGTGAAGCTCATCATCATTCACAGCCAGGGAATCTATTTATTTGAATAAACACAGCATTCCTTATGGCAAGACCCAGAGACAAACATCTGCTAATCTGAAAACAAGCAATGTGACTTACCAGCTCTCAAAATTGAAAAGGGTAATATTCATCTTCCTCGCAGGACTTGCTACACTGGCACTAAATTTGGGACTCAATGGTTTGAAATAAAGATTACCCTCATTCTCCATTAATCTTAGCATAGTCAAAAAGGGAAAGAGGACTAACTTGAAAACATCACGCTACATTTTCCTAATCCTCTATGCCCTGATGCATATGAGAGCAGCTGTTTTTAAAATCTCATACATATCTCCTTCAGGGTGTACAAAATAAATAATGTCTATCTTGAGGCATTTGGAGCATGGATTTAACTACCTGTCTCTTTCCCAGGATTTAAGCAAGACTAGGTAAAGACTGAATGAAAGTTCTTCCTTCTGGCACACGTTTGGTATCACTGAGCTTTTAATGATCAAGTAACTCTCAATTATTAGTGCGTGATTTGTAATGCACCATGCATAGGGCTAATTGTTAACTGAGTTAAAAACAAGGAAGCATAACATGACACTCTTCTGTTGATAAAGGCAAGATAAGTCGTCTTGTTTCTCGGTTAGGTTTTTCTGTGTCTGGCAGCATCAGATGAAAGTCACTGTGATACAGGATAGGATTTATTCACCAGCAAACATTTGTTAAGCATCTGTTAAATTCAGCAGAGGGAGAAGCTATTTAGGCCCCAGTGCTGTCAGAACAACTCATGGAGGAGTAGGCTGGGCATGCAATGGTATTTTCCATGAGGAGAGAAATGGGGAAAGAGTGGATTATATCAGGAAGTGATACAGTGTGGCAGTGTTTGCCAAGGAAATTGGGTGCATGGATCTCATCTGGGCTATGCATGTTCTCCTCTCTGGACAACAAACAAGCTTGTGAGATCAGGATATAACATATGATGATATTTCCTTTATAACCTAACCACATCAGCTCTAGTTTCTAACTGAGCTACCCTAGCTGGCCAATAACAGTGGGAATGCTCGCTTGTAAATCAAGATTCCAAGGATGTCTTAGCTGAGCACATTCCCAATGAATCTAAAAATCAGGCACATTTATATGCTTGCTCCAAGGATATTTTTAGTAAAATGCATATGAGATATTAAATAAGCTTAAAAGTGATTTATTATCAATTCTTTAACAAGATATATCTCAAAGGCAGTGTTTCCAAAAAATTTTGTCAAAACTTGACAAAGTCCTAATGTTTACATTTTTATCACAATTACAGCTAGCCTTGTTTACTTGTGCTAATGGTAGACCAGGAAATCCCCAATTCATTTCAGAAGGTCTCCCTTCAAATACTATACCAGTCAGAAACACACACACACACACACACACACACACACACACACACAGCAACACCAACTAGGAAAGGTTCATTTCCATTTTACCCTCTGTTAGAAATGAAAACTGAAATAAAAGCAATTGATGGTGAAGGTGATCGGCTCCTGTCTAACCAAGAGTGTAAATATTTAGTCTCCCAATTTCTGAGAACTACCCTGCATGGTTGCCATGGTAGCAGTATTTGGCTCTCAGTACCTACTTAGATGACATCATCTTGTTCTTCTGACCATAATGCATTAAGCCAAGAATAGGCATCTGGATTAAAATGGGCCAGACCCCCTTCTTTAGGAATTTTTAAGAAGAGTGGAGAGTGGGGCAGAGTTATAGCATGATGTAAATTTGGTTGTAAATTCTAAAACCTGCTGGCTAAATGACCTCAGGCAATTTTCCTAACCTCACTAACCCCAGTTTCCTAATCTATAAAAGGGTGATAATTAACTCAACTACTGTGAACTCAACTCCTTGTGAACATCTTGTAAGAATTTCTGTACTATAGGAGCTTCATAGTAAATGATTGAAATTATCATTTGCCTCTCATGTTATTATTTTATCAGTACAAAGTTTTATTATATCTCTGGGTAGCTGGGAAGGAAAAAGGGTTAACTTGTAGAGCAGGAAACCTGAAAAAAATGAGAAGGTATTCATAACAGAAGACAAAAGAGGAAACTCTATGGAAAATAGTTTGAACAGCTAGGAAGCTCAGCTGAAGAAGTTGTTCAAGTTTCAGAGTTCCAGCCCCCACCGTGCAAGTGAAAAGTCTCTCTGAGTTACTCCATTCAAAAAAGTAGGTCTCTGGGGAATGTGAACCTTATTCTGAAGATCTGGGACAAAACATCCGCTATGTCCCTAAATAAATACTGTATTGAAGTGTTATCACTTGCACCATTTATTACCATCTGTGTGTGCTTCGACTTAATACATTTCAAGCATTATGGAAAACAAGGCTCTGTGATTGTGCTGCCTGGATATTTCTGTCAGAACCTAGTGCCCTGGGAATGTGTGGCTTGATGGCCAATTAATGATTTTTAAAATAAAGTTAAGGAGTTGTCCTAATTTTGTCTTCTATTCTGGATGAAATCAGATGCCTTGGGAGCCAGGCAGTCTGTAGGGATGGACAGCCTGGGTTCTAGTTGCTACAGTTAGCTAGTGGGTCACTTTCCTTCTCTAGAAAATGTGGATAAAAATAATATTTAACTAAGAGGTTTGCAATGGGAATGAGATAAAATATGATCTATAAAGCTTTAGCATGGTGGCTAACATATCATAAGCATTCAATAATGATAAATGCTATAATGGTTATTATTATCCATTAGGTATTTTACTAGCTCTCACTTTAAAAATGACAAAGCTTTTCTTATTTTGAAAGATAGCTTTGTCATTCTGCCTTCTAATATGGATCATGCCTCTAGATCATACTATTGCTTTTTATACATAACTCTCCTACAGTATGGTTTAAATGCTTAATTTTTTAAAGCAAGGAGCTCAGGTACAATTTCCACTAGCCACTTAGCAAGTCAGTTGCAGACCTATGCAATTTGACCCTTTGACAGGACAATTCAAACACTGTGTGCTGCCTTCTACACTCTGTTATTTCTATCTCATATTTGCCAAAGGTTACATATATATATATATATATATATATATATATATATATATATATATATATATATGAAATGTTCATATGACAGTCTGAGGGGTTAATGTTCTATAAAAAAAATCCTATGGTGTACATTTATTCAAAGACCAAAAAAAGAAAAACACGCATTTGAGAGACGCTGAGCTTTAGATGCTTATGTAATTTGCCCAAGGTCATGCTGCTACTGCTGGTGAGATTTGAATTCAGCAACCCTAAACCTGAGAGATCATCTTGGCCACCTCCAAGCTTTATGGCCTCATAGGAAGCAAGACTCATGCAAAGCAAATAGTTACTATCAAGTGAGGAAGGGTTTGAATTTGACCTGAATAATTCTATAACTTTCATACTTAAACACTGAGCTACTTTGAAAAAAAAAAAAAAGACTTGCAGTAAATGCTAACAAAAAGGCACTTCAAAAATAATATTCAATTAATGTATATTTGTATCTATGAACTATTCCTAATGGTGTAACTTCATGGCCTCTATGTTATTTTGATTATGTAGAGCTTGCCTGTTGTGAATTTTTCTGAACTCAAAAATATGGAGTTGCAAAGCTCTATTGATTTACCAACTTCTGTCAGACAGGATAGAAATTCATTTCAGTTAATATATTTGAGAAAAAGAAGAGGAGTTACATATTTGTTTTATTTTTACTTTTGGTAATATTTTACTTTTTTTTTTTTTTTTTTTTTTTTTTTTTTTTTTTTTTTTTTTTTTTTTTTTTTTTTTGCAATGAAGCACAAGGATTCCTAATAGTGGTGTTCATTTTAACTATTTTTCTGTCAAATATTCACTCAACTTTATATTTATCCCCTCTCTGTTGTCCAAAATAATTCAGAAATAACAGTACTAAAGTCTATTCTGCACAGTGCTAACTACCTGAAAAACCTAGAATCCTTGGATCAACATGGTCCTAACTAAAATGAAAGATAGCTCAGACCATCTGGCTTGCAGAACATAAACCAATGCAAGCAAACATTTCAGGGATGGGGAAAAAAAAAGAAGAAGACTGCAGTGTTGATAACCATATAAATAGGACTGGTCTGGGAAGAAAATGGATTTATACACACACACACACACACACACACACACACACACACACACACAGATGCTACACGTATATATTAGATATTGTACCCACAAAGACACCAAGATATACTCAAGCTTTTCCAAGTTTCTCCATGAATGTTTATTCTATAATTTCTCTTTCAAAATCTAAATTTAAAAAATGATGCCCAAAAACCAAAGACACAGTATCACTTACCATATCGTGGTCTGAAACAGGTCCGAAACTGGTGACGAAGATGTCAGTCTTCACTTCGGTTACACGCTCTGATGAAGCAGGAAATTGGGCCAGTGAGTGTCTATCAACAAGCCTTATTAGATCTCACCACCACATACTCACACCCAAATGGGAAATTTATTGGCTTTGATTAGCTATTTCTAAAATTGGTCCGCTGTGTAGTCCTGATAATTTACTGCTTACACACAAAATTTCACAGTTAATATTTTCAATGGAGAATAGAGTCTAAATATGCCACTTTGGGAGATGGACGTTATAAAGAACTCAGTTGCTTCTTAATGAATTCTTCAAGAGTGGACACACTTGCCTAAGTGATAACTAAACCACTTCACATTGCCATAAAAAATATGTTAGCATAGGAGTATGCCGTAAGCTTAAATATTTTTACTCAGCCAGACAGATCCTCCAGGTATGTAGACTACCCCTGGGAAGTATATAGTATGCTTTAGCAAGCCTGATTAACTCCTTAAGGTCTCAAGAGTATGTTTCATAAGTGATTGCTTTATTGCAATAAATCAGAAGTGAATTATTCAAATTACTCCTTGGGAAAAATATGACAACCTATATAAGTATTTGCAATTTGGAGGATGAGAAAAACATATTGTGACATAGAAAAAGTGCATTTAATACATTCTGCTTCACGTTCAATGTGGTCTTATTTTATTGGCCTCTGATGGCATATATATCAAACAATAAAACAGTTATTGTAGTTCTGTGACAAGTGAACACAGACATTATCAAAGAAATAACAACATCAAAAAACAATAAAAAATGTTGCTTTAAGAAGAGGAAACAGTTTTTGAAGGATAAGAATGAGAAAGATGGTGATGTAATTTTCACCTTCTCCCTGAGAAATCATATTCCAGTAAGTAAAGCACTTTGTTTAATTTGTCAGTACAGTTGTATCTTTAGCATGGGACATTAAAAACATGATCCTATAGATGCAGTAATAAATTCCTTTGAAAATCAAAAGCTGACTTGTCTTCTTCAGCAGTTCACTTGTTAAGACTTTCAGTGTAAATTCCTTGCCAGGAGATCATAGTATATGCTACAAATAATGCATATCTCAACTGAATAAAACAATTTGGAGTTCGTGATATTCCCATAAATAACCAATCCATGGTTTTCTTGCTTTTGCAAAAAAAATTCATTAGCTCCAGAATGTTTAAATAAGCCCCTTGACATAGGGATTAATTATGTGGTGTTTACTCTCTAAGCAGTTCAAAATGAGGA
>PVLC010033525.1:0-17634 GCA_004027655.1 Graphiurus murinus | reverse complement strand
CTCTCTACTAAAAGAATAATTCATTTACACTTTTGTATTTTTTCCGCTGCTCCCCTAATCTTAGCAAACACTATAGGAAATAGCCTTTCCAGTTAAAGATGTACCCACTTAACTCCAGGAAAAACAAGGCTGTAAAAATTCCTTTTTTTGTATACCTTGTTGTAATGAGCATAAATATCACTCATGAGATGAATTAAAAGAGATGCGTCTTAACATACATGGTATGTAAGCGTACTCTCACTCGCTCTCGACCTCGTCTCGATCCCCACCTAACGAGGGACCCCCCAGGCTCTACCGCTTCTTTGAGGGCTGGCCCCCGGCAGTGCATGGTGGAATTACTCAAGAAGATTTTTAAGGTACCAGAGACCAGGCATCACCAGCTAGGAATTCTGCTGTAATTGTCCTGAAGAGAGGCATAGGCACCAATCTTTTTCTCCATTCCCCAGGTGATTCTCCTGGCAGCTGACAGGACTGGAGAGATCAGGCATCCAGCACTCTTGTGTTGAATCTCAATCAAGGGGACCCAACCTTGATGGCACCAAATGAATAAATGTGCCTGAGTGCTCTTCAAAGCTAAGCATTTCACACACAGGAAAAAACCAAAAAATCTCAGTCAGGTAACTATTTTTACCACTGGATCTGTATTAAGCTAGTATTTCTCCAGGGTCTGTGGAGTATTGACAGCCCCCTTCCTTCCTGAAACAGGACACCCCCCCTTCTGGAACAGCCCCCTCCCTTCTGGAAACAGAACAGCCCACTCCCTTCAGGTAACGGGGCTCCACCAATCCCTGTGCCTTCTCTGTGTTACCTTTCCTGCACACTAAAAGTTTCCCCCACCTCTGTACACCTCTATATTAGGCTGAACAAACCCAGGTTCGGGGTTCCACCGCCATGACTTAGGCGGAACCCTAATCTGGGTTAGATTCAACCTTAACTTGGATAATAAAATCTCCTTCTTGTTTATTACAGTGCTCTGTGTGATGTGTACTTTGTTTGTTTGTTTGTTTGTTTTTTACAGTACTAGGGATGCATTCTACCTCTGAGATATACCCTCAGTCCTATTTTTTATTCTTTATTTCAAAACAGGGTCTCACTAAGTTGCGGAGGGCCTCACTAGGTACCTGAGGCTGGCCACACTAAGTTGTGGAGGGCCTCACTAGGTAGCTGAGGCCGGATCCTCAGGTCTCAGCCTCCCAAATTCTGGAATTACAAGCGTGCATCACCATGCCCAGCTGATGTGTACTTTCTTAGGTGGGGCACCCTGGATTTGTGCATAACAGGTCTTCTTTATTCATACTACTTGCCAGAGTAATAAATAAGTACAGAGCCTCTCAAAGCAGGCAGGATGGGGATGATGAGATCATGCAGGTGGGCTGCTGTAGTGGAGAGAAGAAGCTTACCACTGAAAATGTTTAGAATTGCCAGGGGATGGGGGATAGATAGTACAATGCAGATGGGCTCTCAGTAGATTTTATTGTTAACACAACTATCTACAAACAGTGTGCCTCCTTATTGCTGGCGCCCAAGAGGACCACGCTCATCCTTCCCCTTTGGTGGCTACCACTTGGTATGTTGCTGTGGTTGTTCTTAAATATGTTGTTACGGTGATAAATGTACACATGCAACTAGGAAAATGAAACTGTTTGTAACTACATATTGTTTTGCACAAATCCGGGGTGCCCTACCAAAGAACATACAAGAAAGATTGATAGTATCTGGAGGAATTGGAATCTAAATGTAGTGCCTTGGTGTGGTCAGCAAAGCTCACTCCTAGATCCTTTCATTTGTTAAATGAGAGCTTAGGATGTTAAGACTCTGGATGGAGGAGTGGGGTGGAAAAGTATGTTAGAAAATCAGTCATTTATAGGGGGATACACTTTCTTGATGGAGAGGGGAGGACATATTTGTTCTGTCTGTCTTTTTAGATTCAGTGGTAGATGAAAACCTGGAGTTTGGAGATCTGGTTGATTTCATCTGTGTTCAGAGTTAAAAAGTTAAAATGAGCACTGAGAGCTGATTTATGCCCCCCCCCCAGCAGGAATGTTGAAGCTCTCCCCTCAATGTGCCTCTATTTGGAGATAGGGTCTTTCAAGAAGTAAAGTTAAATGAGGTCCTAAGGGTAGGCCCTAATCCAGTACAGCCAATAGTCTTATAAGAAGGGGAAGAGGCAGCAGGGAGGCATGTGCATCGAGAAAAGGTCAAGTTAGTATGCATTGGGAAGCCATCATCATCTGCAATCCAAGAACAGGGGCCAGAAGAAGTGAAAACTGCTGCCCCCAATCTTAGACTTCTGATTCTGAACTGTGAGAAAACAAGTGTCTATTGTTTAAGCAACTCAGTCAGTGTTATTTTTTTTTTTTTCATGCCAGCCTCAGCAAATTCACGTTCCTTATCCTGTTCAAAAGTGATCTCTTCCAGTGTGTTCATTCCATTATGGCCTGGCAGTAGTGTGTCATTGAGGAACAGTTAAAGTTGGGGATGGCTGTTCCCAAACTCTCATTTCATTATAAGAAAAAGAAAGAAGGAGGGGAAGAAAGGAATGAAGGGAGGAAGAGAGAGGGAGAGGGAGAGGAAGAGGGAGAGCGAGAGGGAGAGGGAGAGGGAGAGAAAGAGATGAGCTGGGCATAGTGGTATATGCCTGTAATCCTAGTACTTGGGAGGCAGAGATAGGAGGATCACAGTTTTGAGGCCTACCTCAGCAACTTAGCAAGGCCCTCAGCAACTTAGTGAGACTCTGTTTCAAAATAAATAATAAAATAGGGCTGGAGGTGTAGCTCAGAGGTAGAAAGCCCCTGGGTTCAATCCCCAGCACCACAAAACAAGAACAAACAAAACAAACAACAAATAAAATGGTTACTGTAATAGGCATGAAAAGATTTTTATCTCTAATGACCCAAACTGTATAAACATCATCTTTCTGGAAGAAAAAAAAGTTTTTCTTTTTATATTGCACTCCTTGTCTATGGTGTCTTTTAAAGGGGCCTGGTCCTTTAAAAACACTTTGATGTTTGTCCCAGTTTTATTTTTGTTATTAAATCTCTCTGCTTGGCAAGGATCCAAGGTGGAAACTTATGCCATCCTCCTTCTCTTAATTGGACCCAGTATTGAGTGACAGATCAAATGATCTTAAATTAATAACAATGACAAATTGCCCTCGGATGGCACTTGTACATAAAAGGAAACACTTCCATTAAACAAATGTTATGTCATCAAGAAACCCATTAATAGTCTTGCCAGTGATCATAGCTGTATAATTTTTCTCATCACTGTTAATAACCAGTGAAGTTATAATTGCATATGGAGCTTAATTAAAATTTTCTATCCTATTAATGAGTGCCCATGCTCCAGATCTCTCATTAAATGGCTTGCAAAATTTAGACCATATTTCTTGAGGTGTCAGTCCATAGGAGATGTGACAAGGTATGGACAGAATTGAGCTTGCACTGTAAAAGTCTCAATATGTTGCAGTTTCTAACCAGTGGATATTGGATATGTAATTGCCTTTATACAGTATTTAAGCTAATTCTAGTTGATTTTTAAAAATTTTATATCTGTCATATACAATCAGACATAAATGTTGGAGAAAAATTGCCTATCTCCAAAGTGAAGCTTTCATTCAGCAAGTAAACCTATCTCCTAAGTCAATCAGCTCTTTTTATTTCACAGCTGCCTTCTGTCCACTCGCAGACATATTGTACCACAGACTGGTCAGATACTCACCCAACCACCTTCTGCTTTTCTTCCTGGACATTCTTCTTCATTACACCTTCCAGTCTCCTTCATCTGTGTGGGGCAGGGGCCCTGTGACTTATTCTTGCCAATGTCCAGGAGCAGATGCCATGTTCGTCAGTACAAGTGGAAGAGTAGAGAATAGATGGGCCTTCTCCATACTCGGGTTCCCTCTGTCTGCCTTCCACATGAGGAGGAGCTAGAGAATGAGGCACTAAGATGTGCTGGAGTCACTAGTTGGAAGGATCCTGAGTCCCTAAGTCACTTTGTGCAGTAGAAACCACCTCCTGTGAAACTCGGTTTCAAAATAAAGAATAAAAAATAGGGCTGGGGGTATAGCTCGGAGGTAGAATGCCTCTGAGTTCAATCCCCAGTACCGCAAAAAAAAAAAAAAAAAAAAAAAAAGAAACCACCTCCTTAATCAGACTGTGATGAAGTGGGAAATTAACCTTTATTGATTTCAGCCACTGATATTTTAGGATGATTTTATAGCCCTTAGCCAACCTTAATGCATATATTTACTCAATTTCATAGGTAGTTACACTTTTTATTCTATGTTGCTTACATTTGACATCACTGGACATAGTTTTGATATACTACAGTCTTCCATGTGCTGTAGGGTTGTAATTTTTATATCTGAATAATACTGTGCATTAAATGAAGTGCTAATCTGTTGCGTAGATTGTCATTGTGCTTTCTTTTTTAGGGGATAGCTTCACGCGTATAGCATATTTCTTTTGCATTATGTTACCAAATTATTCTTTTTTTTATACTCACATGACAGTTTACATTCCTCAAAGCCATTGTAATATGACTTTGTAATATGACAGTAATAATCAACCTTTCTAAATTTGAAATTTTATTTGTCCTTTTAAAATTCACTTGAAGCCAGGCATGGTGGCTCATGCTTGTAATCCCAGTACTTAGGAGACTGAGACAGGAGGATCCGGGTTTGCAGCCAGCTTCAGCTACTTAGTAAGGCTCTCTGCAACTTAGTGAGACCCTGTTTCAAAATAAAAATTACAAAATAGGACTGGGGGTGTAGCTCAGAGGTAGAATGCCCCTGAGTTCAATACCCAGTACCACAAAAATAAACAAATAGATAAAATAAAATAAAATTCAATTGACATCAGCTGGTCATAAGTGATAATTTAATAGCATAAACACTATACATGTTCACTTTATGCTTCTTTAATATCTGGAGAGTTTTACATTTTCCCTATATGTTTGCTTATCATTAGTAGCTCCTTTCACATACAGAATTTAATCCTCTTCATTGAGAAGCACACAACTCCTTAATTTCATAGCTGGCACAACTGAGAACTGAAGAGATTTGTAAGATGAGATGATGTTAAGAAAATGACTGAACTAGTATGGGATGCAGAACTTCATTCCCTTTCTTTTCCCCATTACATGAATTTTAAAACTATTTGTATTTTAAATAAATATTATAAATCAATGTATTTTATATAAACTATATAAAACATTTTACTCTCTTGCTGATTTTGATGGAAAGTACTATCAATTACTGAAAGAAATGCACCTAAAATATGCCAGCTTAGAGATGGATTTATCCATATTTTATTGTAGTTCTATCATTCTTGACCATATACATTTAACTTTAGGTTATCCCTTTTTAAAATATATTCATTGGTGCATTATAGTCTCACATCATAATGTAGTTCACAGTGATAGTCACACACATGCACACAGCACTCAGTGGGCCCCTGGCTCCCTCCTCACTCCTCCTTCCACACACAGGATATTGAGATTGACATGGGTACTCTCATATACGCATGTAATGTCGATGGAATGTTTCCTTCATTAATTCTCCCTGTCCCCCCACCCTTCCTAAGACCACCACCCTGCCTCCACTGGAGTTTCTCCTCTATTACCTAAAGTCCCTCTGATATCCCAATTACTCCCTAGCTTCCACATGTGAGAGAAAACATATGACCCTTTACTTTCTGTGAATGGCTAATCTCACTTAACAGAGTGTTCTCTAGGTTCATCCATTTTCCTGCAAATGAAACAATTTTGTCTTTAATTGCTGAGTAGAATTCCATTGTGTGTATATCCCATAGTTTTATAATCCATTCATCTATTGATGGGCATCTAGGTTGGTTCCATAATTGGGCTATTGTGAATTGTGCTACTACAAACATGGATATGCATATAATAAGTACTATAATATTCTGATTTCAGTCTCTTTGGAAAGACACCCAGGAGTGATATAGCTGGATCATATGGTGGATCCATTTCCAATTTTCTGAGAACTCTCAACACTGATCTCCATAGCAGCTGCACTAATTTTCAATCCTCCCAACAGTGTAGAAGAGTTCTTATTTCCCCACATCCTCACTAGCATTTATTGTTGTTTGACATCTTGATAATTGCTATTCTGATTTGGGTTAAGTGGAATCTCAGTGTAGTTTTGATTTATATTTCCCTGATTGCTAATGATGTTGAACATTTTTTTTTATGTATTTATTGGCCATTTGTATTTCTTTTTTTGTGGAGTGTCTATTTAGTTCAATTGCCCATTTCTTGTTTGGGTTATTTGTGTTTTTTTAGTGTGAAGACTTTTAAGTAATTTGTATATTCTAGTTATTAGTCTCTATCAGAGAAATAGCTGGCAAAGATCTCTCATTCTGTAGGCTCTTTTCTTTAGACTCTTGATGGTTCTCTTTGATGAGTAGAAACTTTTAAATTTAATGCCATTCTATTTTTTAATTTCCTGAGCTTTGGGGGGGTCTTATTCAGGAAGTTTTTACTTGTGCCTGTATGTTGGAGTGTTGGATCTTTGCCTTCTTCTAGTAACTTAAAGTCTCTGGTCTAATTTCCAGGTCTTTGATCCATCTTGAATTGACCTTTGTGTAGGGTGAGATGTAAGGATTTAATTCAATTTTTCTATACATGGATAACCAGTTTTCCCCATACCGTTTGTTGAATAGGCTGTCTTTTCTCCAGTATATGTTTTTAACACCTTTGTTGAAAATCAATTGGATATCAGTGCATGGATTTGTTTCTGTATTTTTTATTTTGTTCTACTGGTCTATGTGTCTGCTTTTTTTCCACAATATCATGCTGTTTTTCTTACTATAGCTCTATAGTATAATTTGAAGTCAGATATTGTAATGCCTCCTGCATGGTTCTTATTGCTGAGAATTGCTTTGGCTATTTTGGGTCTTTCATTTCTCCACATGAAATTTAGGAACTTATTTTTCTAGGTCTGTGAAGAATGACATTGGTATTGTGTAATCCAAACCCTGAAAGAAAATAACTTCCAACCAAAACTACTATATTCAGCAAAGATATTCAGAATTGATGGAGAAATGAAAACCTTCCAAGACAAGCAGAAACTAAAAGAATTTATGAATACCAAGCCAGCATTAGAGAAAATCTTTAAAGAAATTTATTATTTCTTATTTTAATACAAAGAAGAAAAATAAATCCCAGAACCAAAGAAGGGACTTAATTCCATCAGATGGGCAACTAAATGAAGGAGAAATAGCACTATATTGAACAGAAAATGTAACTCAAAACGACAAGAAACAAAAATCATCTCTCAATAATAACAGTGAATGTCAAAGGTCTAAACTCCCCAATTAAAAGGCATAGACTGGCAATGTGGATTAAAGAACAACACAATTATATGCTGCTTGCAAGAAACCCACCTTTCAGGCAAGATAGAGCTGGAAAAAAGCAAGTTAGAGCTGAGCAATTCAATTCGATGAAAAGGCATTGAGTTTGTACTGTCTTTCACATACTGCCCTAGCGACTGGGCCATTGAGAGACAAATCAGATAAAGGTATTATTGTGTTCTTGCAGAAATAGGGAAGACTATAGGTTGGTGAAGAAGACAAGATGTTTTGGAATTAGCTTTCAATTTGAGACTCCATTCTGAGTTTTGTGATCTTGGACAAGCTACATAATACTTTAGTGTAACTTTTCTCTTTTGTGAATTTAGAATAATTATTAGTACATATGTTTGCTGAGAAGCTAACCTGGGGTTTTACCATAAAGGTTTTAATGTACTGATGCATAGCATATTGTGCCCACTAAATTATTAATATTGTTATGTATTGGAAATTGAACCCAGGCAATTCTACCTCTGAGATAGACCCCCAGCTCTATTTTATTTTGAAACAGGGCCTTATTTTGTTGCTGAGGGTCTCACTAAGTTGATGAGACTTGCTTCCCATCTGTGATCTTCCTATCTCAGCCTACCAATTACTGGGATTACTGGAATGTGTCACTATGCCCGCCTTATTATTATTATTATTGTTATTATTATTATTATTATTATTATTATTAGTAGTAGTAGTAGTAGTAGTAGTAGTAGCAGCAGCAGCAGAAGTATCATTAACTGGGGAGACCAACTACCCAAATATTTTCATTACTTCATGATTAAATGAAACTATAGAAATAGATACAGGATATCAAGTTAACAAAGAAGAGAGTCAGGGATTGAGTTCATCTGAAAGCAGACTGAGTTGTTGGTACAGATTCTTAACCCCTTCTGCATCCATCCTTTGCCATGTGACTTATGCAGTTCATTCCATCTCCATAGGAAAATTATACTTTCTTGTTTCTTTACTTTGACCAACCATGCTGTTTGCCTTGATCAACGGATGTTAACAAACATGAGGCAAATGGAGGCTTGGGCTACACTTGGACAATTATGCCTATTGTTCTTGCATTTCTCCTCAGCCATGTGAAGAACATGTTCTGCTAACTTGATTGTCCCAGCAGAAATATGAGAGGTAGGCACACAGACACATGGGGCTGACCTAGGCCCACAAAACTGTAGCTAGAAGCAGAGTTGTCTCTAAACACAGCTTAGAATAGCTAACTCCCACTAATGGGCAAGGAAAAAATGTTCATTCTTGTATGCCAAGAATGCTCATTATTGTATGGTAGTTATTTTTTCCATAGCAATGCTTAATATAAGATGTTCAATGATGATGTGTTAGAAGTAATTTGTAAACTGGACTTTAAAAGAGGAATAGGAATTCACTAGGAGAAAAAGTGGTATAAGGATATTCCAGAAGAAATAATACCAAGTACAAAAATTCTGAGGTATGAAATGCTATGATTTATCATTTCAGTTATTAGGCCCTGATAGGAGCATATAGGGTAAATAAAGAAAGTATGAACATGAGTATAAGTTAAAAAGAGATCTCAGCATGGTATTTTGTATATCAAACAATAAGTAGAAACTGTGATTGTCTTATTTACTAATTTAACTTATGGATTAACTGGTTGCTTCCCTTCTCTGATTTGTGGTTCTCTAAGATTTTTTTTAAGGAGGCTTATATTAAACTCTAAGGCTCCTTCTTGCTGTAAACAGCCTATGGTTTTATGACAACAGAGTAACCTTAAATCCCCTTGGTATTCTTTTTGCTATTGGATTTACCAATGGCAACTCAGTATATCCTGTGGTATTAAGGAAGCATTTCATTACTTTAAAGTTGCCTCTCAGCTCATACATAACACAAAGCCTTAAGGGATGTTTGGGTTGCAAGGGTGTGTGACCCCACTGCACCATTTTTCAGGGTTGACTGACATAGAACCACAATTTCACAATTTTTTGTTAGAATAAGAGCTAATCAGATAGTCCTGCAATGTCTCTGCTAGGGGTTTCACATGGTCACCTGATGAACTACAAATTTAATTGGATTTATATGGCTGGAGTAGAATCCTTTATGAATTGATGATCATAGATAACCTCTTCTCCTTTGGTTTCTCAGGGCAAGTTTCTGTAAATCACTGACTTAAGTAATTACTCCCTGAATAGTAAAGTAGACTTATTAGGAGCCCATGAGGAATTCACTCATTCTAAAGAGAGATGAATCAGCCAATTCCCTAGATATTTTCTAAGATAAGAGGCACTCAAGCACCCTATTTACCATCAGCTCTTAAACAATGTTGTTGTTTTGGCCAGAGGTTCACCTTATGAGGAAAAAATACAATAAATACCTTTTTCATTTGTCTAATTTAAAGAGGATAACTTTTTTTCTTTCTCTTTTTGTGATACTCAAGTTTGAACCTAGGGGCATACTACCTCCAAGCCCCCTTCCCCGCTCGCCCCTCCAGCCCTTTTTTATTTTTTGTTTTTAAACAAGGTCTTGCTAGTTGCTGAAAATGTTACTAGTTGGTGAGGCTGTCCTTCAACTTGTGATCCTCCTGTGTCAGCCTCTCAAGTACTAGGATTACAGGCATGTGCCAACATGCCCAGTTTAAAAAAAAAATGTCTTATTTAATTGGGAGGAAATGTTACTGTAGAAACAAGAATTTGTGGAAATTTTCTATCATCTCTTAGCAATGGTAAAAGGAAGGCAGATGCATCACATTTTACTTATGAAATATACATAACTTAACAACCAATCAGCAAAATATCCTAATGAACACGTAAACTACTAAGCATGGTAGATATGAAAAACACCCCCCAATACACATAACTAATAATGATAACATGCATAGAGTTTCAAAATCGAAAAGCAAGGATGTCAGGAGATGAAAACCATGACATACTGAAGACACTATTGATGAAGTATTGATAATGTTGTCTTATTGTATTACTAAAGATCTGTACATGCACATTGACATTAGGTGCTTCAAAGGATTGGCAAGAATTGCAGAGCAGTGAGACTTAGCAGAATACTGAATTATAGAACCCAGTGAAATCTGGTAATATCAAGTCCTCATTTCAATTTCAGGGAGGTCAGTAGTGAAAAATCATCTTTTTTCATTGCACATGTGTCTACTATAGAATCACTTATCATTCACCCCAAAACTAAAGGTTTGTAACCCAGAAGAAAGATGTCATGAGTCCTCTTGTAGGTCAATTGCCTGATGCTTATAAGTACTTCATTTTTATGTGAAGGAGTACCAAACGAGAGCTTGCTGCAGTTTTGGTATTCTGCATAATAATACATTTTGGTGTAAAGTGGGTCTTATTTTCTTAATGGATCACTTTTTTTTTTTTTTTTTTTTTTGTGGTACTGGGGATGGAACCCAGGGGTATTCTACCTCCGAGCTATACCCCCAGCCCTATTTTTTTATTCTTTATTTTGAAACCGAGTCTCACTAAGTTGCGGAGTGCCTCACTAAGCAGCTGAGGCTGGCCGCGAACCCGGATCCTCTGGTCTCAGCCTCCCGAATGCTGGGATTACAAGCGTGCGCCACCACGCCCGGCTGCCACTTTTTTTTTTTGCTTTGGAGAGAAGTTTATTGCTTAATATACTATTTTTGTACTTTTCTTGGTGCATTGTAGTCTTATATCATAGTGATGGTGACAAATATGCACACAGCACTTGGTGAGTTTCCCCTGGCTCTCTCACCACCCCCCTCCACTTCTGCATACAGGATACTGAGATCGACATTGGTATTCCCACGTATGTATATGTTAATGGAAGTTATTCCTTCATTAATTCTCCCTCTCGCCCCTTCCCCTAAACCACCTCCCTGGCTCCACTGGAGTTTCTCCTCCATTATCTGAAGTTCCTCTTGTATCCCAATTACTCCCTAGCTTCTGCATATGAGAGAAAACATATAACTCTTTATTTTTGGTAACTGGCTAATCTCAATTAACATAATGTTTTCTAGTTCCATACATTTTCTGCAAATAACATAATTTTGTTCTTTATTGCTGAGTAGAATTCCTTTATGAGTATATGCCACAATTTTGTAATCCATTCATCTGTTGGTGAACACCTAAGTTGGTTCCATAATTTGGCTATTATGAACTGTGCTGCTATAAACATGGATATGCATGTGTTATTATAATATTATGATTTCAATCCCTATGTAAAGATACTCAGAAGTGGTATAGCATGGTACTGGCACAAAACCAGACACATAGACCAATGGAACAGAATAGAAAATACAGAAACAAATCCACACACTTACAATCAATTGATTTTAACAAAAATGCCAAAAACACATGTTGGAGAAAAGACAGACTTTTCAGCAAATGATTTTGGGAAAATTGGTTGTCTATGGGTAGAAAAATGGAATCAAACCCCTATCTCTCACCCTACACAAGAGTCAGTTCAAGATGGATCAAAGACCTGGAAATTGGACCAGAGACTTTGAAATTATTAGAGGAGGCATAGGTCCAACACTCCAACATATTGGCAAAGGTAGAAACTTCCTCAATAAGATGCGAAAGCTCAGGAAATTAAAATAAGAATTAAAAATAGGATGACATTAAACTAAAAAGTTTCTGATCATCAAAGGAAGCTATGAAGAGCCTAAAGAGAAAACCTTTAGAATGGGAGAAGATCTTTGCCATCTATTCCTCTGATAGAGGACTAATATCTGGGATATACAAAGTACTTTAAAAGACTTAACACTAATAAAACTAATAACCCAATCAAGAAATGGGCAATTGAACTAAATAGATACTTCACAAAAAAAGAAATACAAATGGCCAATAAATACATGAAAAAATGTTCAACATCATTAGTAATCAGGGAGATGCAAATCCAAACTACACTGAGATTCCCTCTAACCCCAATTAGAATGGCAATCATCAAGAAGCCAAACAACAATAAATGCTGGTGAGGGTGTTGGAAAATAGGAACTCTTCTACTCTGTTGGTGGGATTGCAAATTAGTGCAGCCGCTATGAAGATCAGTGTGGAGATTCCTCAGAAAACTAGGAATGGATCCACCTTAATGTATCACTTAATTCTAGGTGTTGGGAATGTGGGAACTAAAAAACAAAACAAAACAAAACAAAACAAAACAAAAAAAACCTTAGCAAATACATTTTATTTTTAAACAACTTTATGAGCTATAATTGATAAACAAACAGCAGGATATACTTAATTCATACAATTTTGATGAGATGAGTTTTTTATATAAAAGCACCCGTAATACCATCACCATAGTCAAGGTAATGAACATGCCTGTCACCTTTAGAACATCCTTGTGTCTGTATGAGTGCCTGTGTGTTAAAGACTCTTAACATGAGGTCTATCTTTTAACAAATCGCACACAAAGTGCTATTTTGCTAAGTATAGGTACCCTAATACATAAATTTGCTATAACTTATTCATCTAGCACAACTGAAATTTTGTACCCATTGAGAACTATCCATTAACATAGTCATAACTGGAGACAGAGGAACAAAAAGACTATCACTATTGCTCATCAGCTATCAGGATTTTTTGTAGATGTTTTATATATGTTATTGTGGATAGTATTTTAACAGGTTTTTAGCCTAATTTATAAATTAGGAAGCAGAGGCTCAGAAAGCTAATTAATTTGACCTAGTTTATACAATGAGCAAATGGTGGAGCTGCGATTTGAACCAACATTTTTTAGTTTCAAAACTTGCTCTTTTCACATTGTCATCTCCTGCAAAAGTTGCAGACGTCCTTCCCCAACACTTAGGACAGATACTTTCCAAACACTCTTGCCATTAGTCTGATAGATTCACCCTGGACCTTGTACCTGGTCGGGTACTACAACATACATAATTGCAGAGCAGCAAAGAATGGCCTACATTAAGGTTTAGCACATAACATGAATGTCCTGAGAGCTTTTTAGAAATAGAATTTACTATCTCCACGCTGTCCATGCAACAATGCAAGAAAGAGTTGTTTTATTTCCCATCTTCTTTTTAAAAATTAAAGGAATGGAGAACTTAGTGTTCTCAACTAATCCTTTGAAAAGAAGACCAAGGAGAGCATTTAGCTTCCTGGGGATATGATGAGATTTCAAAGCCAGCAATATCACATTTTATCTCCCCTAATCCCACAGGTCTTTCCCACCCAGAAATGCCGCTAGAGAGTTCTAATGTTTTTGAGAGCAGATTATCAAAGAACATGCAATGAATAAGTCATATAACTGGGGAGAGTCTTTAGCCAATTTTCTCTTGAGTATGATACCCTAGAGGTAACTCTACAGAGAAGACAGGTGAAAATAAACATCTTGCTCCTATAAGCATAGCACCAGGAGCCCTGCCAGATAATTTATGTGCATAAATGTCTATAATTACATGTTCATACATATTCATTTACATGCTCCTAATTTTAGAGAACAGAGGAGTGAATAAATTGATTAGTAATTTGATTGTATTTGATTCACCTGGCTCTCCAAGTGCCTTACAAATATCCCAGTGTAAGTTCTCACTCATAGAATGCAGCCAGAGACCTATAAGAACAATAGATTTGCTGATGTTGGAGTAATTTAGCCATCCATTCATTCAGACATTTCATTTATTCATCCAATAACTATGCCCTCCTATCTCCGAGTACTATGTTAATTTCAGCAGACACCCAGTTTGATATGTGATGGAATCTGCAACTTCTATCCTTGTGGGAAAGACAGTTTAGTCATGAAGGCACTGATGACAGCACAATATAGTCAAGTACTGCAGGTATCCTATACTGACTGGTGTTTCCAGGATCATTTATCAGAAATAGAGAAACATGAGCTTCTTTTTGAGGCAGGGCTAAAAGTTATCTTGATGATGAAGCATGGAAAGCATTCCAGGTGAGGTACAATGGTAAGGGCTCTGGTCCTTTAAATGTTCACCAATGCTGTGCCATTAGAAGGAAATGGGGAGCATGATTGAAATAGAGGCTCTAGTTGCCAGGAGGGTAAATGTTCTTTGTGATAAATTAAGGAATTGTAGTTTATCTCTCCTAAAAACTAGGGTGAGGTATGGGAAGGTTTTAAGCCTAGGGGTGACACACTAGATTTTCATCTCATAATTATCACTTGACTTCTACATAGAGGGCAGCTTGGATTTGGCACAGACTCTGGATAGTAGTTGATTTAGAAGAGCCATTGGAAGAATTTGCACAAGGAATGGTATAGCTTAGAGCTTAATTCATTACAGCAGAGACTATGAGAAAGAGGTAAGTTTTGAAAGATGTGAGGCAGGTACAAAGGGGGCAGTTTGGAGATATTATGGTAAATAAGGAGGATATAAGGGCAAAGCAGTTTCTACTTATGTAATTGGAGGATTTGGATTATATTCATGAGGAAAATATAATGACAAGAAAGTTTTGGGGAGAAATGTGTATTAGATTAATTTGGTGATAGAGTAATTTGTGTGCATGTGTGTGTGTGTGTGTGTGTGTGTGTGTGTGCGTGCCCGCGCGCGCGTTACTGGGGATTGAACTCAGGGACGTTTTACCTCTTTTACCTCTAAGATATATCCCAGTCCTTTTTACTTTTTATTTTGAAACAGGGTCTCACTAGGCTTCTGAAGTTCTTGCTAAATTGCTGAGGCTGGTGTCAAACCTGTGATCCTCCTGTCTCAGCCTCCCAAGTAGTAGGATTACAGGAATGTACACCAGGCTCAACTTGCTATGATAAATTTAAGCTACAGAGTTTGTGATGAGCTTCAGCTCAGATGCACTATCAGACTACCAACAATCAACACACAAAATAGAATCTATTATTTATTTTGGCATAGGACTGTCTTTTGATCTCTGTTCCTTTGAACATGACTTTGACTTTACTTGGAATGTCTCATCCCTCTCCTATTTCCTTCCTAGACAGGCTGATACTTCCAAGTTAAGCCTCATCACCAGTGAGGAGTTCACTGTGAAGACTTCTCTCCTTTTACCTTCTCCCTCTGTGGTCCACTGCACTCCCATCAGCAGAGACTTGGAAGAGCTAAGTCCTGTCTCTTCCTCAGTCTGTGTCACACTGGATTGTCATTGTATGGGGCTTGTCTGTCTCTCATGATATCTTGAGCACTCCCTAAAAGGAGAGGCACTCCTTATCTTATTCACCTTTATAACCTGGACACCTAATAGAGCCTGGTACCTGAATGTTACCCAATAGATGTTTGTTGAATTATATATTCTGCCAATCAGCACTCCCATGCACTCGAATCATTTTTCTTATCTTGCATTCTGTTCTCACATGAAATGGGCCCATAGCTTTCTAAGAGAGGTGAGAGGAAATTACATTATGATTTTGCTCATCTGCCTGTTGGCTCTACACCTGGGACATGGTGGAGCAGGTGGCACAAAGCTCAGTCCTGTTTCTCATAGAGGGCAGGAGAGATCCGAAGAGAAATGTAAGGACAGAAAGCTCCTGCTTCCAGTTGCCTGGTGCTCCTTTCTTGGCAGGCACATTTAGTGAAATATGCCTTAAGAGCAGAGGAAGCCAGAGAGCTCATGGTTACCATGCAGGACATTTAACTTATAGCTCTAGTCGTAAGCTCCCCTCATAGAATTTTGGCCTGGAACCTTAGTGAACTTCCAGTTGGGAGTCCCAATCTTTCCCATTTTCACCTGGCAGCCCACGAGTGCCACCTACAGAGATCTCACTAAGGTTCCAAATCAAAGCAAATCCATTCGGATCCTAATGTTAGCAATGCCTCCTGTGGTGGGAGCAAATTGTGCTTGCACGAAGCCAAGTGTTGGACATCCTGTGCCTAATGATCAAAGACTTGGAGGTGAGGAGCCCTGGGTGGGATAGCAGCAGGTGCTAACCTTGTCCATGTACCCATTTTCATGCAGGCCTTGAGTCTGCCATTCTTGTAGTTGGGTTTAGGTTCTGGAGAGTATTAGAACATTAGGCAGCTCTGCCCGCCAGTTTCCCATGAAGAACCAACACACCTGGGACTTCAGTTGTGAACTCGATCTGTTTTCTAGGTGGCCTCAAGTTGTGCCTACCTCTTGTACCTGGGTCTCATGGCTAAGCTTTGCTTCTCTCAGTCTATTTCCTCATCATAGAGTCAACTCAATGACCTTATTCTCTCTTATTGTGATAATTGCCATCGTGGCAGCTATTTCAATGTGCTTTCTACTCTCCTGCTTTTGTCTCCATGCTTCCTAAGACTGTCCCTTCCATGACTATTTTTAAAAAGTAACAGTGCTCTTGGATCTCTATCTTGAATTCCGTGAGACCTGTTCCTGCCTTCCAACTCTGAAGATGTCTCACTTTCCCCCAACCACACCCTGAACAGGGCTATTTCCAGGGTTCCAGCTGTTTTCCCCATCCACCATAGGTTGTGATTTCTTGCTTGCTTGCTCTTTACTACTGCAGGAGCCTCTAGCAGGCAGAGTAGCAGCCAGAGTCAACACTGACCTCTTTTCTTTACGATATACAATGGCCATCATTCGTTGCTGATTCATGCATTACCTTGGAGTTCGTGGAAGGAAGGTATAAAGAAAGATCAGAGGTATTTGTTTTGGAGGGGAGCCAGGGAAGCCCAATCTGTCATTTGCTCCTTCATGAGTCTTGCTGGGCAGAAGCCAGGCCACTTGGCTTAAGGGAGAAATAGTGAACATTCAAATGACAGATACAGCCTCTGGAACTACACTGCCAAGACCCAGCAGACCAGGATTTTGGAAAAGGAGATGTGCGGTGACAATAGGAAATGGGGAAATCAACTGAGCCTGAGATAAAACACAGGAGAAGATATTCAGAGGGACAGACCTGTGTATTAACCCTGCTTGGAAAATAGTTGCCATGGCCATGCTGAGAATCAGAGCTTCACAGACTTCTCCCAGCTGGGAGGATTGAAAAACCATGCTAGGGAAGCCCACAGGGGAAAGGTAAGCAATCTACTTTAGTGAGTCAGGGGGATGATCCACAAACAAAAGCATTGCAGTCAGAAACACATATAGTTTGGTGGCTGGCAGAAAAGAGACAATCTTTGAAGGGAGCTATTATTAATGCTCCTTTATCCATTTACCTTCTATTCACCTTCTTTTATCTGAGAACTGAAAAATTAAAAAAAAAAAAAAAGTAGGAGTTATGGGTGAGAGGGTTGGGGGTTGGGCTGAAGAGGGTTCTAGGCAGAGAGGTGAGCACATTCTAAAATTTAAACAGAAATTAGCTCACTTGAGGAATCAAAACAACCTAGTGAGGTTGAAATTGTTAGGACAGGATAAAGCCACGGGTTCACGCAGGTTCCTCTTGA
>PVLC010033524.1:0-17473 GCA_004027655.1 Graphiurus murinus | reverse complement strand
TTGAAGAAAGATCATTAAAGAAAACTAATGAGAAGCCAAAACCTTGCTTTAGGAAATTGCCCTTATATAAGTGAAAAGTGAATATAAGCAGAACACTAAATTGTGCATCACCCAGGTAAATCAAAGCGATCATTAGCTTAAGACAAAATTAAAGTAGGCTACATTAAAAGATACTATGAGCACAGTAATAATAGTCACACGTTTTATAAAGATATCAAACACTTTTGGTTTAAATGAAGGGCAAAATATTTTTGAGAAAATTGTCTGAGTGATTTCAATAGTCTAAATACCGATTTTCCAATTATTTTTAGAACTAGTCTTTTGTATTTCCTATATTTCAAATGTTCATTAGTTATAGTGAAAGTGGCTGATTTAGACAACACTGAGACAAGGCAAGTTTAAAAAAAACTATTAAAATAATTCAAAATTAGTATCACCATTAGGCAAACTAATGTTCTGGTTAATCCACAGTATTAACCAGGCCTGATGCATTATTTTATGTAGGTGAAATGACTAGCGTCCATCTCTCTCATCAGCATTTAAAGCTAATTTTCTCTCCTTAGGGTACAAGAGGATGAGAAAACAAGAAATGGCCTGGAACGGAGATATGGAGTCGATGTGGAGTAATTTTAAACTCCACCAACCAACTAACAGATGAAGATTTATAAAAGGTAAATATTGATGGAGCCGCTAGTTATTCCAGAGACCTCGCTGGACGTAAGACTGCCCTCACTCTTCACACAAGTGATAGCTCCTTCTCTGACCACAATGGTCATTGTGACTAATGGCTTGAATTTACTGAAATACGACCTAGTTCCAGGCACTACGAGAGCACTTCAATCAACTCCGCTCCCTGCATCCCATGCTGCAGGCTGCACTTGACTGTATTTCAGTGCTAGGTGATGGCCATTACCACCTGCAGAGGGCTCTGCAGTCAGCTCTCTGTGACAGCCCCTGGGCACATTATCGCAACCAACGTCAGGTGATCCTTGGAAGAAGGTTTCTGCAGACTCAATCTGGGAGGTTGGGCAACTTCTCTAAATGACTAGCTTGCAAGTCAGAGCAATGGTGAATGAATCTTGACCCTACCTACCCCAGTTTCAATACAGTCTCCCTCTCACATACCAGGTATTGGAAAAGATATTTTCCTTGTCAATTATCTTATATTTTTATCAAAAAGTAATTGTCTACATGGGCTGTCTTTTCATCTCCAGGTATTCTGTAATGTCCCCTTGCATAATCCCACACCACCTTGATATCTTTAGCTCAATAGGAAGTCTTCAAATCATGTCTATAAATATCGGGACCCCAGGCTGATCCCTCAACTGTGAGGCCCCAATAAAGACGATGACTGGACGTTGCTGGTTCGAACTTCTCTTTATTATACCTCTCTCTCTCTCTCTCTCTCTCTCTCTCTCTCTCTCTCTCTCTCTCTCTGGGATCCAGGACGCTACCCAAGCAGTAATAGTAACCGTTCTCTTAACCCTGCTTCTCTCACCCCACTCTCATTCTCTGTAACCGTTCCTTGCAATAGTAACCCTCCAACAGATCCCCAACAACCTACGCCTCCAGCAACAACAACAACAGCAACCGCCTGCCACTTGCTGGTGAGAGGCGGAGACTCTTAAAGCCACGCAGGGCCTGAGTCACGAGGTGCCCGCATCCAGCTCTCACCTGGGCAGGCCACGGGCCGGGCGTGCTGGTGCATGCGCTCTAGCGTGGGGCAGCCCTAGGATGTTACCACCTGCAGCTGCTCCTGGCACTCTGCCAGGCGCCATCTAGAGGCCGGGCTAAGACCCCAACATCTAAATCCTCTAAATGTGTTGCTTTCAAAAGTTGTCTTGGAAGCCAGGCATGCTCACACACACCTGTAATCCCAGTACTTGGGAGGCTGACACAGGAGGATCCAGGTTCGAGGCCAGTATCAGCTACTTCGTGAGGCCCTCTGCAACTTAGTTAAGACCCTATTTCAAAATAAAGAATAAAAAATAGGACTGGGGGTGTAGCCCAGAGGTAGAATGCCCCTGGGTTCATTGTATAAATTTTATAATCAAGATGTCAACTTTTATAAGATAAAAAAGTAAATAAATCCTGTTGGGCTCTTGATTGGAAGCTTACTAATTCTGTAAACCATCTACAGATGGGGAAATTTACATCTTGAAAAAAAAAAAAAAAAACAGAATCCAGAACCAGGCTCATATGTCCATTCAGGGCTCGACACTGCTGGCCATTGTGGTGCACATTTGTTTTTTTGTTTGTTTGTTTATTTTCGGTTTTTAATTATTTATTTTTTCAGCACAGATTTTTTATACATTTCTTGAGTACAGGGTTACATCTTGACAACAGGGTTACATAAATATTTATGACATATCAATCATTGTCAGATCACAAATAGCACTGCTTCTTCATTTTACACGTATAGCCCACATTCTTAACATAGCCTGGTAAAGCAAACTTTCTAATTCTAGTCCTTGGGAGGCTGAGACATGAGGATCACAGGTTCACAGCTAGCCTCATCTACTTAATAAGACCCTCTACAACTTAGTAAAACTCTATTTCAAAATAAAGAATAAAAAATAGGCCTCAGGGTGTAGCCCAGAGTTCAATCTTGAGTACCACAAAAAAAAAAAGAAGAAGAAGAAGAAGAAGAAAAAAACCCATAGAATTTTAAAGCTCCATTTTAAGAAATGAAGGAATATGTGTTAACTAACTTCAAGGATAATCTCTAACATATAATCTCTAACATTCTCTCCTAAGTTTTGGGCCTCTTAGAAGTTTGTTGGATTTAAAGGTATTTAGTGAGGCAGAATGACTTGAAACATTACAGAATATACAAAGAACCTTCATTCTCCATAAAAATTATTTTCATTAATAACACAGTAAGAGATGCTTGGTTGAATACATTTTTTTTTGTCAACAGTCAAAAGGACCTGCTTTCAGAAAAGAATTTATGCATAAATTCACAGGGGAGGGTGACAACCAATTTCCATCCTAACAAATAAACATTAAATGTACCTATTTTTTAAAAGAATACATAAATCAGAGTAATTTACCAAATAATACCTTTTACCAACATACTCCCTCTGAGCCTTGGAGTCCACAGGTTGCAAACTGGTGGTGTTAGGGAAATGGTGTAACTAAGCAATAAGACACAGTGACTTATTTGAGGATTTGTGCAAGTGCATTTGAATGCATTTGCTTTAAGGCCAACTTGTTCTTAGGGTGGCCTCTCTCCTCTACACCGGGCTCTTACTTGTGAGAGAGGTCTGTTGATCACCCTCCCTTCTCGCCAGCTCTACCCCTGACACTACACCTTAGAAAGAAGCGATGTGTACAGGAACTTATGCATCACTTTGAATTTCACTACGGTGCATAATTACAATGAACCAATAAAAGTATTTTAGAAAATGAGCAGTACCAAGCAATAACCTTGTTGCAAAAGTCCTTCAGGTTTATTTTCTCATCTGCTCAAATCCCAAAATTTTGTAATTTTTTTATTTGCAAAAAAAAAGTATTATTCACATTTGGCTATCAAAGTTGAGATTTCTCTATATCTTAATTTTATTTTCTAATTTAATTTTTTAACATCTGTATTGGTACAATGTAACCATACACCATAAAAAAAAAGTTGAGTGTTAGAGGCACACATGGGCACAGCAGTTGGTGACCCTCCCTCCCTCCCCTTCCCTGTAGGTGGGGTTGAGATCGACATTGTCAATTTCCTATACGCACACAGTGTCCATTGAAGTGCTTCTTTCAACTCTCCTCCCCCCACCTGCCGCCCACTCATAGGCCCCCTACATCATTCCACGGGGACTTTTCCTCCTTTGTCTGGAGTCCATTTTGTATCCCAGTATCTCCCTAGCTTCCACATATGAGAGAAAGCGTGACCCTTTACTTCCTGGGACTGGCTGACCTCACTTAGCATTGTACTCTTTACTTCCACCCACCCACTTTCCTGCAAATGACATAATTTTATTCTTTATGGCTGAGTAGAACTCTGTTGTGTGTATATCACGTAAGATCGTAATGCATGCATTTTTTGATGGACACCTCGGCTGGTTCCATGAGTTGGCCATTGACAATTGTGCTGCTGTATTTTTACTTTAGAACTCGCTGTGATTACTAAAGAAATTAAGGGTTTAAAGGTAAATTTTAATGTATTTGCAAAATATCCTGTATGTTTCATAAAGGATTAAAGTATTCAATGATTACTTGAGAGAGCAATTATTGAATCATATCTGGTTCGTCTAGTTCTCTGGGTGCTTCTACTTAAAAATTAAGTGCAATTGCATATTATTTGTCCTTTAAAAAAGATGTTTTGTTTATAGATGTCTTCACATTTTTGTTTTCTCCCTCATCCTGCAATTCCTGGCAAGTCGCCATACCCTCTCCATGTCCCTTTACAAAATGGGTGATGGTCTCTATGTTACAGATTTATAAAAACTAAGTGATTATAAAAACTAATAATGTTCATTCATCACAGGGTTGGCTCAGTAAAAAGGATAACTTGATGCCATTACTATGGTATATTTGTTACTAATATCTTAATAGCTGTTTTCTGTGGTACTGGATATTCAATTCAGAGATGAGTTACAACTCTGAGCTACACTCCCAGCCCTATTTATTTATTTTTTTTATTTTGAAACAGTGTCTGGATAAATTGCTGAGGTTGGCCTTGAATCTTCAATCCTCCTGTCTCAGCCTTCCAAGTACTGGGATTACCAATATGTGTACCACCATATTGTGCCTGGCTGGTTTTGTTTTGTTTTAACGAGGAGTCCCCAACTAAAAGCTATGACAACTAAATAGAAAGAAAGAGAGGTCAGGGCTGCTGAACTTGAACAGAGAAGGCAGGGAACTTTGACATAGCCTGTGGCTTACTCCCTTAACCTAGGGATTCGGGTCTCTGAGCATCGGTTCCTTAAGGCCATGAGGGAAGCAATGTTGTTGTGATTAAAGCCAAATGCATTTGGAAGAGTTTTCATAAACCAGCATCACACAAACACACTGCCACGCAGTGTGGTCTTTGTGACATTCCTGGAAAAACAGGTGGGACCTTTCTAGGTAGGACTATCTACAACACACTCTTTATTGAAGAGGAGCGTGCTTGTTTTGCTTATAGGATCTCAGTTAATAGGGTGACAGAGAAGGAAGGTCCAGGCATGCCAACGCACACTGTGCAGACCGTCTGCTCTTCAGCTGAGGGCTTCACCCTGCACGCGACCAAGATGGCAGGGGCAGAAACAGGTGCAGGGAGGATGTGATGATTGGTGATGGAGAAGCCATCGTGATGGAGAGAGAACTTCTCCCAGCCATTCGCCCTCCCAATTATATAGACAGAGAGATGACGGGTCTTGAGACTCAGAAACTATAGATATTTCCATTTCAGTTTTGGTATATCAGAAGGAATAGAAGAATGAGTTATAGGGATGAAAAGAATGGCTGCTTTTTTTCTTCAGGGCTTAGCTTGTTGCTAATTTTTCTCTGGGAAGCACCAGCTGCAGTTTTTGGCATGCTCAAGTCATGTTCATTATTTTTTTACTTAACCTACAGGTTGCTGAGGACAAAGACCAGGTGTCATGCATCCTGGTACGGGCACCACAGCCCCACAGCGCCAGGCAGGCTGCTGGCATTTGCAGGCACACACAGCTGATTGGTCATTCTGGGAACTCATCCCAAGAAATAATTTATTTTCCATTTTCACCAAGCCTATACAGACAGTAATTCGAGCTGTATTGTGCTGCAAACCATGTACTGTGCTGATGTGTCGTATGTTTTCAATTGGAGTGAAATGCCAAAGGTCTGAATTAAGGAGCTGGTCTCAAGGGCTGAGGTATAATTCACGCTTTCCATTGGGTTCTCTCAGCCTGGACGGCGAGATTCCCACACTGTGGAGCATGTATTGAGGTCTCTGCCAGCGAGTGTTAGGAGACACCCCGGAGTCAGCGTAAGCCAGAGGAAGCTACTGCAACAGGGAGTGAAGGACATTCGCTAAGGAGGACGGGCTTTCCACACAGAGCCGAGAAGCTGGTTGTACGTTTTCTGCACGCACATGCATGGGTACGTGTCTCACCAGCTCAGTCATTGTGCTGCTCTCAAGTCAGGGCCAGTGTGGTTCAGAGAGAGTATGGATACAGGCATGGCACCCAGCACACTGAAGATGTGTGGACTGCCACTGTTGTAGTTTAGATAGAGAACATCTCCTGAAGAACTCAGGTATCAATGTTCAGAGGTGATAGAATTGAATTAAGAGGGTTCTAATCTCAATGATGGGTAAATACACTGTAATGCATATATTGGGTCATAACCTAGGCAGATGGACTGGAGGATGTGGGTTGCTAGGGACCCGTGGCCTTAGGGACAGTGACAATGAGCTTCCTCTCTTGCTTCTGACATCTGTGATGTGAGAGTAAGGCTCTCTCTCTCTCTTCCTCCTTCCCTCCCTCCCTCCCTCACCACTGTGCTCTGAGGTCTGCAGACTTCATCTGGCCTGACACAGATTGAACCCCTGAAATCTCCAGAACTGTGAGCAAAGAAATCCCCTTATTTTAAGTTGCTGTGGTCAAGTGTTATGTTCACAGCAGCGTGAATTGCTAAATGAAACACCAATTTACAAGAAGGGAACTGAAAACGCTGACATGTGTCCAAGTTTGGACCTTCTCTCTATGTGATCATGTATTTTCTTTCAAAAGAGAGTCATGTAATTCCCATGTAATGCTTTAATTCAAAGTTTTGAAGGCATTGAACCATATCCTTCTTCTTTAATTAAATGTTATGCAAATTGGATTAGGTTTTGGGGAAGTATTAAATATTTGAGTTATTTATATTTTCTAAATATTAGTCGTCTGTCAGAAAAGTTGTTGACAAAGATTCTCTCCCATTCTATAGTCCTGGACAGTAAGACTCTTGTTGCACGAAAGATTTTTTACTTGATGTCATCCCATTTATTGATTATTGGTTTTATTGCCTGAGCTTTAAGGGTCTTATTAATGGATGAAAGTAGAGAAAATTATGCTATGTGAGATCAGTCAGTTTCAGAAAGTGAAGGGTCATATGTTTTCTTATATGTGGGATCTACAGGGAAAAAAGGAAACAAAAGGATTTTAGATAAATAAAGAGAAGAGAGACCAGTTAAAGAGTGGAATGGGATTGGTCGTGGGAGGATGGAAGGGGAAAGGAGGCTAAAGGAAGGAAACAGCCCAAATAATATTATTTTCAACTATGAAATGATACGATTGGTATCACTACCAATCTTACTAGTGTATATGAGGAAAGAAAAAGTGGAGTACCAAGATGGGATTTGGAGTGAGCCACACCAAGGATGCTGTGTGTATCTATGCATGTACCACTTCGAACCTCATTATGACGTATAACTACACTGTACCAATAAAAAATCTTAAAAATATAATGCAGGAACACAATGCTAAAAATAAGTAAGCTAATAAAGATAAGTACTGAGCAGTTTGGGCAAGAGTCAGGCAGTCTAGAAGGAGCTAGACTTAACTGAGAGAGACCCTCTGCAACTCAGTGAGACCCTGTTTCAAAATTAAAAATGAGATAGGGCTGGGAATGAAGCTTAGAGATAGTACCAAACACACACACACACACACACACACTCTCTCTCTCTCTCTCTCTCTCTCTCTCTCTCTCTCTCTCTCTCCTGGAAGAGCATCCTAGTTTAACTGGTTTAAAGATTATAGTAAGTTGAAAAATCTTTGAACTATTCCTGTAAGGGGAGAGACACTGTTGATAAGACAACGAATCCAGACCCAGCTGAGACTTCCACAAGCAGCACAGTGTACTGAGCCTGAGTCCAGGGTGTCCAGAAGGGGAGTGTCATGATTTTTATTACTGACACCAGGACATGGCCATGAAATACCCTTATCTCCATGCTGATGATAAAAGAAACTGCAAGGAGGTTGGTTTCCAGGACCCAGAAGTACAAGTGGAGATCCTGCAGCCAGATTTTGAACATTTTGCATTGAACGTGAGCAGCAGAGAGGGGGAAGGTCCGAGGGACTCTGTCTGGGATGACTGGGGGCATCAGCGTACTATTAGCCCAGGCTTATCAGTTCCCACTTGGAACCTCTAATAAACCTGCACTTCCCTGGCCATGTGAGAGTCAAGGCGCGTCTCCCATGGGCAGGATGCATAGAATCCTGGCACGAATGAGGCAGCCAAGGTTTGATGGCCCTCTGCTGTGGGATCCAAAGTGGTGCTGCATTCACCGACTCTTTAACACCCCATCCACGCTGCCTTCTGGCACAGCAGAGCAGGAGGGACCACGCTAAATTTCCTGTGTGTGTTCAACAACATCGCTTGGCCTTAGTGAACGCATGCTCTGTCTCTGTGTTTTATCTCCTAGCTGTGATTTATATTCCCCTCATCTCCACAAGGACTGTCATGACACCCCACAGCCTGCAGCTGTTTACTCGGATGCACTCCGAAACGCAAATACAAATGGCTGCTCTGTCCGGTAGGGCATCCTGAGGTCCTGCGGAAGACTTCGCTTGCTCCCTCTGTATACTAAGCCAATTGCCAGCTTAGAACTTCCAATAATAGATGTGGTTAATCAGAACTCCTAAACTCATGACTGCATTTAAAACATGAGACAACCAAAGTCAGTGAAACTTTTAAATCACAAAAGCACGACTCTGTAGGATCGTGTTCCATTTGGGGGTACTTTTACTTATGTGTCCTTACGTGACTCTCGTGTCACATGGAGACAGAGGTTCAGGAAAGAAGGATCCCACGCTCCTATTCCTGAACCCCGTTTTCATGACTGGGTTTCTTACTGAATTTTCCATATACTACCAAAGTGGACATATTGTCTTAAATTCGATAAAAGTTATTATCACAGTGGAGCATACAATTAAATATTGAGTAACTTTATTCGCCTGTCCTATGAATCATTTGAAATGCTTAGCTGGCCTGTGGGTCCACTGAGATTCCAAAGATGTAATTTTCTATCACCTTTTGGAGGAATAAAATAATCCAAATGATATCATTATTGACTGCACTGGTTAAATAAGTTACGGACACAACCCGACTTTAGAATTGCAGTTTTCTAATGATGTTACTTCTTCCTAGAATCTGATTTCAGGTTTGGTTAAACTCTTCGATAAGCACACATTTATTAGTATTTCAAGGGATGAATTGGTTTTTAGGGTATCTTTTGGTCTTTGTAACCAGTGCCTTCTTGGACCTTTTTGCATGTTTTTTTTCATTGTAATGCATTTTTTGGCCGTCATTCAGCACGAATGTGGATCTCAGAGGACTTACATGTGAGTACAGACTGCCTGCAGGCACTCTGGTCTGTCCTTTAGGTTTCTAAGAAGACTTTACTTTTGATGTATTACTAAGTCATTGTCTTAAAGTATTGTACATTTAATAGTAAAAATAGTAATTGATAATAACTAGCGCTGGCGTGGACACCCCAAATAAGTGCTTTTAAACACTACTTGTAGGATTTAACACACAGATCCTATTAACAAAAGGAACACCTATATAATGAATGTCCTAGCAGATTTTTGGAGTCTACCTAGCAGAAATACTTTTGGATATTCACACATATACTTGACACTCATCATTTTATAAAATAACAAAGAAAAAAGGGTAATTTATAAAATAGGAAAACAAATGACCAAAAATAGGAAATCAGTGATATAAAATAAAACAACTAATTAAAATGAAAATTATTCACCAAAGTTAAGTGGGAAAATTTATTTACTGTATCATTAAGTTTTTATTTATTTATTTTATGATGGCACTTAATCATGGAATTCTAGATGCAGTATTGATAAACTTTATATTTGTTCTAATTCAGTTTTTTTTTTTTTTTTTTTTTTTTTGTGTGTGTGTGTGTGTGTGTGTGTGTGTGGTATTGAGGATTGAACCCAGGGACACTGTATCTTTGAGCTATATCACCAGCTCCATTTTAATTTTTTCATTTTGAAACAGGGTCTTCCTAGGTTGCTGAGAGCCTTGCTAAGTTGATGAGGCTGACCTTGAACCTGTGATCTTCCTGTGGCAGCTTACCAAGTACTGGGATTACAGGCATGCACCACCACACATGGATCCATAAGTACTCTTAATTTTTTTTTTTTTTTTTTTTGTGGTACTGGGGATTGAACTCAGGGGCATTCTACCTCCGAGCTACACCCCCAACCCTATTTTTTTTTTTATAAAAATGGTGTAAAGATTTATTATATATTTTTAAAAATATATACATGTATCATATGCACATGCTCACATACACACACACCATCACCACCATCACCACCATCACCACCACTACCACCAAACACCAATAAAATGACAAAAGAAGTATAGTCTATTTTTTTTTTTTTTAATTTTGAAACCGAGTCTAAGTTGCGGAGTGCCTCACTAGGTAGCTGAGGCTGGCCTCGAACCCAGATCCTCTGGTCTCAGCCTCCCGAATGCTGGGATTACAAGCATGCACCACCACGCCCGGCTTCCATAAGTACTCTTAATTTTTGCAAACATACTTTATATGTAGGTGGGAGTCACTGAAATAAGATTAAAATAAATCCCTGTTTTGCTGGCATCGAGATTAAGAAGCTGCTCCCTCTGGGTATGTCTACCCTGAGCTGCTCATGGGGGGTAGGTCAGAGCCCAGTCCAGAGGTTCTCCCACTTGCAGAGGGGTCTGAGCATCCACTAGCTGTCTATACTCTGCTTGGTGCTAGATGAAAGGTATTCAAAAGAATACTTAACTTGCATTTATGTATCTGCCATTGTGATCTGTCATATCCTACTAGTGAAGCACCTGTAAAATATAAAAGTTCTTTAAAATATGTTGCAAGATTTCTGTCTGGACAGGAATGCCTTTCTAAGCATTGTAGACTCTTGTTGTTCTACTTTTTGTTCAAAGTAAGAATGGAAAGGAATGATTCTTTTATTATTATGCTTCTTGATGTTCTTCTCTTTGATTTCTTAAATATGTATCACAGTATTGTTGGCCCTAGAAACTAGGTTGACAGGAAATATATTCCCATTTCCTAAGGTCAGTGGATATTTATTGATAAATTCCCACAGACCAATCAATGCACCAAGTTGAGACATAGGAGCTAGTTTCATGAAATCAACCCTGACCTTTATATACTTGACTGATTTGTGTATTCATATACACACAGGAATGCATTCTCTCTTTCTCTCACTCATTTTCTGGAAATGCAGAGCTACCAAATCTTTCAGAAGTTCTATTTTTGTAAATATTATAATTAATTGTCTTTGACTTTTAAATTATAATCAAGTAAGTTTGACTTGGTCATTTCTCTTGCCCCTAAACAGCACTTGTTTTATTAGCTAAAGAAATGGAACCAAATATGTAGTTTTTCAAAAAGGAGGGAAATTAAAGATATATTTTTATTTTCACTTGGGCCAGTATATTCAAAATAGCATGTGTGAAGAATAGTATAAAGCCGAATATTAAAATGTGGCAAAAATAAAAAAGGAAGGTTAGATAATAAGAGGAAAGTCTTTAGTAGCAAAATATTTAAACTCTGATTTGATGGCTAATAAAAATCCATGTATTTCTCTCTGTAATAATAATAAAACTTGGTCATAAAATCATTCAGCATTTATTTGGTGAAATAACTGTTAAAATGGCTTAAGAATAAAGTATATAAGACAAGCATGGTGGTGCATGCCTATAATCCCAGTATTTGGAAGGCTAAGACAGGAGGGACACAGGTTGGAAACCAGTCTCAGTAACTGAGTGAGACCCTGTTTCAAAATAAAAAATAAAATAGGGCTGAGGGTCTAGCTCGAAGGTAGAGTGCTCCTGGGTTCAATCTCCAGTAGCAAAATGATAATGATAATAATAATAATAATAATAATAATAATAATAATAATAATTAGTAAATCAGTCATCCATTGATAATTATTTGTAGAACACTGATGATAAGACATATTTCACTGAGGTAAAAATATAAAATCAGCTGATGTCATATGAAGTTGCTAAAAACTAATGTCCAGCTAGACTGTAACTTTACAAAGGCCAGGGCATGGACAAACACGGCCAAGGTAGATGATCTGGTCTGACGCTGGAGCCCTGACTCTTGGCGCCATGGCTGGAAATCACTTTTAGTTGTCCATCGTGCTTTAGAAATAGTTTTCTCTTCAAGTCTGGTTTTACATGAAGGGCACGTATGGTTAGGAAAAGAATGAATGCCAAGTGTGTGCATTGGCTTTACAGTTATACTTCTGTAAATGAGACTAACGGGTCATGGTTTGGCCTTTGTCACCCACTGCAAACACCCAAACTGACTTTGGGTCAAAAAAACAAGGAATTCTTAAAAATGGAATGTAGTCTCATAAGAGATCAGTACAAGCAATCTCAAATCCCTAAGCCTCCAGAAATTCGCCATGCAAAGGCGTGCTCGGGCTCAGTTGCTTACGTAGATGGTCACTGTGCACCAGCCCTCTCTCCGGAGCAGGGACGGCAGAGTCAGTGGGGCCTCTCCACTGTGCACACTCCCACCCCTCCCTTGGCATCGACATGGTAACTCCTGCCTTAGCTGGGTTTCAACAAAGCCTTTCAGTGCAGATTGACATTCCATGATGTTAGCTTGAAAATTATTCCTGTTTTACAAGAGAATCCTAATAGGCCTTGGCCCCGTCTTTTATAGACTGCCAGACCTAGCAGGGACGTTGGAATCGGCATGTGCACGTGTGCCTGTGAGGGTTTGGGAAGGGTGGCTGGCAGGTCTTACAACCACCTCTTTTCCCTTTATGCCCATTCTGGTTGCATCCTTATATCTGCATTTCAAAACCCTCCCATGAAACACATATTACAAGAAATTCCCTGACGCCTTAGACGGAACAGAAGATGTTTTAATTCCTTGGATATTTCAGTGAGTTTATATTTGTTACGTCTCTTAGGATACTTATTACATTCCTCCCTATTTCCTACACCAGGATCCGCCTAGATCATGGGTTCCCTGAAGATAGATCCCACTTCTCATTTCCCTGGACATCTGGCCATTCCCAGAACCTCAGCCTAAAATAGAAGATGCTGAATAAATCCTGCTGAAGGAAGAAATCTATGGAGGTTTTGACTTTGTTGCTGTTATTATTGGAGCGTTTTACGTCTTCTCTGAATTGTTTTGGATGGCATGGGCTTGACTTAAAAAAATTACATTGAGAAAAACTCCCAGGTAATTTTATTTTTCAGTAAAGCATTCTGATGTTCAGAGCATCAAACATTTTTTATTACTGTGTCACTCTGGCATACAACCTCAGCCTAAATTTCATTTTCAAATTTAGTGCTAAGAAAAAAAAAAATCTGCCAGTCTTGAGAGGGGTTTGGAAGCTACTCCTTTGTGCTAATGAGGGGGTGGTAAATTGCCAACTTTCTCTTTACCATAGCTTCCTTCCTGGAAATTAAAAATTAAGTATTAATTTTTGTCTCCACCGTTCTTTTAATACCCTTTTATGTTAATTAATTTGTTCTTCCTGCATTTTGTTTTCAAATCCCGGATATCATTCCATAGGTTTTAAACAAGTCACTGGAAATAAAACATGAAAGCAGGTTATGCATAAATGTTTTAAAATGAAAGGATGCTAAGTGATCTCTGGCCTGGTTTCATCCACATCCCGACATGGAAAGCTTGTGCAGATGGCTGCCTCTTGCCCGTCCACCTCCTAGCACACTGCCACCAGCACCATGAATACCATACCAGAGCATGCGCTGAACTGGGGGCTGAAAATTTTGTGTTTTTGTGCTAGACAGCTCCATCATGGAGTAATTGAGTCTTTACTGAGGACTCCTACAGGTCTAACAAGAGGACCAGCCAGCCCTGCCTGGCCTCAAGGGAAGTTTCCCAGGAACCACAGCAACGTCCCATGTGCAGTGGACATGGTGCCCTCAGTGGTACCCTCAGGGGCACCAGGGAGCAGGACCTCTCGACCGGGAGGTCTCTGCCACACGCACGGGACCACATGGCCACCACAGCTCCTGCTGTACACTGCTCTCTTCCAGTTTTTCCATTTTAAGCACATATATTTTAAACATCTCTTTTATAAAATATTCATAATTTGTGAATTTATTCAACTCATATTCTTTCCAGTCATTCTCTGGGAGCCTTCCGAATGAATGCAAGAAATGCATTATTGCCAGTAGCCCAGGAGTGTGTAATTTAAATATGTCAGTACACTCTAAAATACAGCCTAGAACACACACGTGCATTTGGCAATGGGAATGAAGAACGCAGGTCTTCCTAGGGTCTAATGAATAGGATGGGGAAGGTTTGGGGGAAGTAATTGCAACGAAAAGTGCGATCTGTTGGTATCTCTTGCCCTCCTCCTCGCAGTGGGGCTGAAATTACTTGTGTCCAGCTGGGCTCTAATTAGCGCTAATTGAGCACTCTGATATAGGTAGAAGAGATGCATCCTGAGCACGTGACTTCAGCAGGCCTCGGTGCTGATGCTTTTGGGGGGAAGCAGCTCCCTTTCTGGAAGCGTCCATTACTGAGGAAAGTCTCTCCTCCCGATCTCCCTAGCTTCCCACTATCTTTAAAGAATGAATGTAATGTAGCACAATGCGGTAACGGGAGTGGAGAGGCAATTCATGCCAGAGTATGCATTCAGTTGCTAGCTACAGATTCCACTGTTTTTAAACTTTCTCCTAGAAGCTTGCACTTCACAACAATTAGGAGCTGAGAAAAATAATAATTTAAAAAGATGCCAGTCAACACCTGGGCCACAGGAAGTCCCCTCCAGATGCACACAGCAGCGTCTGAGCCACATCCCAAGATGTGCACACCTCTGCCTTGCAGAGGGAAGTGTGCCACCTGGCCCCTCATCCCACCAGACGGCAGTGCGCAGCCTCCAACTCGTTCAGACACAGGTACCACAACATTTCAACAACGTACAGCGCGTGTTAGGACAAGATACTTAGGACATCTTTTTTTTGTTTTTTTCCTGGAAGTAGACTGGACTATGTTTTAATTTTCTCTAGATGTAGTGTCAGAGGTGCCAGGCAGGTAGTGTTGGCCTTGATTGATATTACAGGGAGTGAAAGAATTGTTGAGTGAAAGATGGAGGCTTAGCTTGGTGGGCAAGGCTCAAGAAGAGAGAACACACGTGGTTGGCAGAGCTGTGTTTAACCCACGTGGTTTGGTGCATGCCATGGTCGGAATGTTAGTGTTTACCAAAATAACATCTTCTATTCCCAACTGGTTACTTGTCTAGGAAATGGAGTCCATCTTTGTACAGTGCTTTACAGTTTATAAAGCCTTTTCTAAGATACAATTAAGTGCCCAGCCTTTTAACCCTTGCGCTTGCTGTATGTTAACACATCAGCTCTTTGCGCCCACGGGAACTTGGTCATGAGGAGAGACAAGTTGCTTTGCACCTGAGCGGCTTTCTGTGCTGCCTCGGCCATGCCATACTTACAAGGTAGTAGGAAGTGGCGGCGGGATATGCCGGAGTTCCCGCTGCACTGTAGGTTGGATATGTTGATACGCCTTTCTAGCAGCACTCAGCACTTCCCTGTCCCATGCTCAGGGACCTGCTTCATCTCAAGTCCCTGTGGAAGCGCTTTTGGCCTCAATGCTTAACAAGTGGCCCTACTCTTCTGTTGGGTTTCACCTACACAGCTTCGATAGGTGACTTCTCTGTTCTTCCTGAATTGCCGATTGAACTCTACTCCTCCTTCAGCTAAATTATGTAATATTTTCACCCTGGTGATTCCTTACTCACCTCAACTATGGCAGAGCTACCCTGTTTTCCTTATCTAATGAAAACGCACTGGGCTTTCGGTCTGTCCTTTTGAAAATCTGGAGATTTCAGTATCTTCTTTTGTGGATGGATTTTTCACCCACAGGACCATGTGGAGAAGAACAAAGGCCCCTGAGCTGAGCTTCTGAAACCTCCTTCACACTGCAGGTGCTTTGCATGAGACTGAGGGGACACAGTCCTTGACCTGGGTGTCACCACTAAGGTCCCCTTGGACTAGTCCTAGCTGACCAGCAAGCAACCGCTGTGCAAAACCTTTAGAATGTGGGAGTGGAGGTGCCGAGTGGAGGTTCAGGCTGCACCCCCACAGATGCCCCAGAGCATCCCTGGGTTTCTTTGGCTTTCTTAAGGAACCAGCTCCCTACTCATCCTGGTCCACACTCAGCCCTCCCAGGGTACTCCATCACATGTGAACAGGGACTGTCCTATAGTCGAATGTGCCCATACTGTGAGTTCCTGCCAACTACTTGTTTTCTGCATAAGACATGCTGACCTGTCAAGAGACCACTAGACAGAAAATCCGTGAGCGCTGGGCTGAGTTCACACAGATCTCACAGATTCAAATCCAGGGAGATTCCTCCAGCAAAGAAGTGCTACTGTTCACCCAAGTCTTTGAACACTGCATTCCTCAACTCATGACTCAAGAATTAATTTTATTTTACTTTATCGTTTCATTGGTGTAATTATACTTCATAGTAGGGTTAAGAGTGATAAAAACTTCCATGTACACAGCACTTGGTGCTCTTCCCTGTGGATCCCACCCATTTGAAACGTGAAAAGTTAGAAGTGCATCTTAATCACCTCTCTTCATAATTTCACTCTGGTTTTAATAGTGCCCCATCATACTTTCAATGAACACATCTCAGAAAGCCTCAGTCCCCGCCAACAGGGCACTGCAAGGTCAGAGGAGAAAGAGCTCTAGAGCCTCATTTCCAGGGGACGGGTTGGGTAGCAGGCACTCACTACCAAGGATGCGTCCATTTTGTCCTTGGGGCTGTCTTTAACGTAAAGTCACCTGGAGTGCTCGGCCTTAAACCCAGGCTGAGTTCCTGAACTGTGTGATGCTGAGCAATGTATGGGATCTGTCTATACCCCGGTTTCCTCATCTGGAGAGTGGAGATACTAATTGGGCAGACCTCCAGGGTGGTTGGTAGAACCCAATGAGCTAATACACGGAGAGCACTTGGGACTGTGCGTGGTCTTAACTCCCCATCAAAGGCAGAGGACTGATTTGCCATGCATTATTTGCCTAGTGCTTATATCTGGTATATCCATTCAGAATTCACAACGAAAAAAGAAATTCACTAGGAAAAAAAAGACCAGATTAAATGATGTGTGACAAGGTGTGTCCACACTGGCCAGACCCCAGCCAGCACACGGGGACATCTCAGAAGTCAAGAGACACTAAGGAGGAGCTGATGATGGAGAAACTGAGAGAAACAGGGAGAGGAAGAGCAGGAGCAGAGAGTCCCAGGGTCGGATATCGCTCAACTCTGCAGGAACACACCAAACCACTTGAGCTTCCTTCCCTATTCTCAAAGCAACTCCCCAAAACTGATATTGCTATGCCCCCTTTGCAGATACAGAAACATTTCTCAGAGAGTTAGTACCCAAGATGGCAGAGTGTGGGCAATGGTGAAGCTGGGATCCTTTCCCTGGACTCCATAGAAATGTAAATGGTCCTGAATATCATTCTTTTCTATTTATCT
>PVLC010033523.1:0-17467 GCA_004027655.1 Graphiurus murinus | reverse complement strand
CACGCTTGTAATCCCAGCATTCGGGAGGCTGAGACCGGAGGATCCAGGTTCTCGGCCAGCCTCAGCTACCTAGTGAGGTACTCTGCAACTTAGTGAGACTCGGTTTCAAAATAAAGAATAAAAAATAGGGCCGGGGGTATAGCTCGGAGGTAGAAGGCCCCTGAGTTCAATCCCCAGTACCGCAAAAAAAAAAAAAAAAAAAAAAAAAGAAGGAATGTCCATCTGCGCTCATTTCAGATATCGGGACTGTGAGACAGTCCTGCCTGTGGGAATTCTCCTCTCCACAGCTCACCGTGTGTGCTGCTGAGATGGTCTAATCGACCTCAGAAACTTAACCCTTGAAGATCTGCAACACCCAGGGACTCCAACATACACACGCGGCGTTGTGACACTCCTCTCCCTCCATAATTGCATGAGCCAATTCCCTTGGTAAATTTCCTCTCATCTATCTACTTCTCCATCTGTAGCCTGTGTGTTCTGTCTTCTGGGTAAGCCTAAGCGCTGATGTTGAACACTTTGATCACGCTGCGCCTTCACACAGCTTTCTCTGTGTTTCTCCTGCTTGTGGTTCGTTGAGCTTCTTGGATCTTTAGCTCATAGTTTTCATCAGATTTGGAACACTTCTCGCCGCTATTTCTTGAGATATCTGCCCTCTCCTTTTGAGGCAGGGATATAGAGCTAAGTTTAGGTTGGTGACAAGTGCTTCAGGTAAATGGCAGGGACCGTCCCGCCCCATACCTCTTCTAAGACAAACAGCATCAAACTGGTGCAGGCCTGTCTGATCACGGCTGCTGGCTCATAAGTAACAGCATTTACGTGCTAAAAGATCTGCTAAGTGGTGAGACCTAACACAAACCTAGGCATGATTCTGACAGTGTTGGGTAAGCCTGGTCTTCTGACCAGGCTCCTAACTCCTGCCTATGGGCCGCTTCCAGGCCCTCCCTCCACGCCCCTTTCTTAGGCCCCGCCTCCACCCCGCCCATCATGCCCTAGGCCCCGCCCCGCCCCTCCTCCACGCGGCTTCCTCGCCCCACCCCCAGCCCCGCCCTTCACAAGCATTCCTCGGCCCCGCCCCCAGCCCCACCCTCCAGGCGCTCTCATCGCCCCGCCCCCAGCCCGCCCACCGCCCTCTGCGCGCCCCTTCCCGAGGCCCCGCCCCTCACGCACCTTCCTCGCTCCGCCCACCGCGCTCGGCGTGCCCCGTCCCGAGGCCCCGCCTCCAGCGCAGGCGAGGGCGCGCGGCCTCCCAGGAGGACGTCGGCGTCGGCACGCCGGGGCGGGGCGGCAGCCGACGCGCGTGTGGAGAGCGTGGGCTCGCGGTGAGCCGTGGCGCGCTTGCTGCCGGCTGCCGGCGCCTGCCTTCCCTGAGCCCGACCGGCTTCCCCAGGCCGCCGGCCGCCGGCCGCCGCGGCCCTCGCGCGCCTGCGCACCGCCGGCGGCCATGGCGCACCGCTGCCTGCTGCTGTGGGGCCGGGGCGGTTGCCGGCCCCGCGGCCTCCCGCCGCTCCTGCCCGGCGGCGGCGTGGTCCCCCGCGGTCGGCCCTGCCTCCGCACGGTGAGTCCCGCGCCCTCCGCCCGGCTCGCTTCCGCCCGGCTGCGAGCGTCAAGGTCACGGCTCCTGCGCGCCCCGGGAGGAGTCGGAGGATCGCCGGGCCGTGGGCCGCGCGCCCCTGTGTCGCCTGCGCGCCTGGTGGCGGGACCCCGGGCGCGCCGGGGGCGCGGGCGGGTCGTGGTGGCTGCAGAGTTCGGATTTCGGATTGACACCACTAGACCTCTCCGAGCTTCTGCGCTCCACTGCTGAATGCGGCCATTGCTACTTTCTTTTTTGCCGTATTGGGGATTGAACCCAGGGGCATTCTACCTCCGAAATACACCTCTAGCCCTATTATTAATTCTTTATTTGGAAACGGGGTCTCACTAAGTTGCGGAGGGCCTCATTAAGTAGCTGAGGCTGGCCGCGAACCTACGATCCTCCTGTCTCAGCCTCCCAAGTACTGGGATTACAGGCGTGCACCACCACGCCTGGCTCATTGCAGCTTTCTAATTCCAGTCAATATTCGCTGTTAGTGTCAAAATGTCACCTCTTCAGAGTAGGGAGCGCATTTCGTTTCGTAGCTGGGCCTATTCTTGAAGGATCTTGCTGATGGCGGTAGCTAACCCTGTACAGGACCACACACGGGTCTCACACGATTCTGAAGTGATGGTAGTGTATTCGCAGAACCGTGGCAGTCATTTGTCGCACGTAAAGCCATTATCGATTGGTCGGTGTCACCTCTAAATGACACTGCCTCTTGCTCTCAGCTCTTCAGAATCTAGCCTTGGACTGGTTTTTCCCAACGTAAGTAGCAGGTGGTTGAGGCCCTACGGACAGTACTGGAATCTGATTTAACCACTTATAAGCCAAAAGCCCTTGAAGAAGTTAGCTCTATTTAAAAGGGAAAAATAATAGTGCAGTAGTCCCTGAGAATCCACAGGGTATTGGTTTCAGGACTCTCGTGGATACCAAAGTCTGCTGTGCTCAGGTTATTTGCATATGACCTATGCATATCCTCCCATAAACTTGTTTATGGTACTGAGATTGAACCCAGGAGCATTCTACCTCCGAGCTACACCCCAGCCCTACTTTAAAAATTCTTATTTATTTTGATACTGGGGGTAGAATCCAGGGGCATTGTACCTCTGAGCTGCACCCCAACCCTATATAATATTTTATTTTGAAGCAGGATCATATTAAGTTCCTGAGGCTGGCCTGGAACCTGCCAGAGACAGAGCTACTCCTGTCTCAGCCTCCCAAGTACTGGGACTACTTAGCATGCACTTCTATGTCTGGTTTCATCCCATATACTTTTTTTTTTTTTTTTTTGTGGTACTGGGGATTGAACTCAGGGGCATTCTACCGCCGAGCTATACCCCCAGCCCTATTTTTTATTATTTATTTTGAAACCGAGTCTCACTAAGTTGCAGAGTGCCTCACTAGGTAGCTGAGGCTGGCCGCGAACCCAGATCCTCCGGTCTCAGCCTCCCAAATGCTGGGATTACAAGCGTGCGCCACCACGCCCGGCTCATCCCATATACTTTTAAGTCCTCTTTAGATTACTTTTGTGTGTGTGTGTGTGGGGGGGGTACTTGGGATTGAAACCAGGTGAATTCTACCTCTGAACTACACCCCTAGCCCGATTTTATTTTGAAACAGGGTCTTGCTAGGTTGAGGAGTCTCACTACTTGCTGAGGCTGTCCTTAAACCTGTGATCCTCCTGTCTCAGCCTCCCAAATTACTGGGATTACAGGTTTTAGATTACTTATAATACTTGATACAATGTAATTGCTATGTAGTTATATGATAGTGATTGAATAATGACATGAAAGTGTTCTGTACACACGCTTTTTTTTTTTTAAACTTAGTATTTTTGATCATTGGTGAGATCAGAGGATGCAGAACTCATGGATCTGGAGGGCTGAGGGTACCTGTGTGTATGATTTTTACTTTGAAGCTTCCTCACCAGTGTTGAATTTATTCCTTACTCCATCTCTTTTTTACTCTGCTGCCCCTCCAGAATCCTCTTTTGGTTTCTTGCATTGCATCCATTTTTCATCTTACCTTGTTCTGATCCTTTTCCTTTGGCAAGAGTGGGTACTGAACTCAGACATACACTGGGCAAATGAGGATCTGCCTGGTGAGTTTGCCATTTTTATGGAAGGAATCTTATCTTGTCAGTGGCAGTATTGTCCCTGTGAATCACCAGTGCTCAGATAGAAGGAAGTCCTCTGTAGCTGACAGCTGATTAATTGGGAGGGTGGTCTGGGACATATTACTCCCCAGTACTGGGGAGGGGGCACTTGGGCATTACTTTGCTGCTTGTGGTGAGTCTAATATAAGCACTGTTCTCACTGTGAGGTCGTGGGGCAAAGATTTTGATGTATTGAGTTTTCAATTCTCAAGTATTATCTTGAGGAATAAGACTGATGGTAAAGCTGAGCATGATGATGCACGCTTGTAATCCCAGTACTTGGGAGGCTGAGACAGAAGGATGGTAGGTTCAAGACCAGCCTCAACAAGTAATGAGACTCTCATCAACCTATCGAGACCCTGTTTCCAAATAAAAATAAAATAGGGCTGGGGGTGTAGCTCAGAGGTAGAATGCCCTGGGTTCAGTCCGCAGAACCAAAAAAAAGACTGATGGTAAAGCAACTGAAAACTTGATATTTTCAAGCATAAAGCTAATCCTCTAAAGTGAGGTGCTCTGAATATGAACTTTGTGAATTGGTAGCTCATGTTCATTGAGGGATAAGACACCCATAGGAAGTAACCTCAGTGAAAACACAGTCATGGGGATTATGGTTAGGAGTATCCCCCGTCAATACAATTTGAAAATAGGGCCCAAAGAGGGCTTCAAATATTTATGAAGTGTATACTGTATACTGTGTGCCTACAGTATGGCAATATAAAGAACCCTTCATAAGCCGGGCGTAGTGGCACATGCTTGTAATCCCAGTACTTGGGAGGCTGAGACAGTAGGATCACGGGTTCACAGCCAGCCTCAGCTACTTAGTGAGGCTCTCTGCAATTTAATGAGATCTTGTTTCAAAATAAAGAATAAAAATCGGGCTGGAGGTGTAGCTCAGAAGTAGAATGCCCCTGGGTTCAATCCCCAGTACCGCAAAAAGAAAACAAAAACAAAATAAAACCCTCATGTTACCTCTTTGCTACTCCTGTCCTGTATACAATTGGCCCTCCATATCCCATGGTGGATTGAAAGATATATCAAAAAGATTCAGAAAGAAATTTTATCTGTACTGAACAGATAGCATAACAACAGTTTACCTGATGTTTATGTTGTATTAGATATTATAAGTAACCTAGAGATACATTGAGGAGGGTGTGTATTAGTTCTGCACCAACACTACTGCTTTGTGTAAGAGCCTCAGGGTCTGTGGATCCTGGTATATGCCTACAAGTTTTGTATTGTTGCCACTAATGTGTCAGTGGACAACTGATTTGTTCCCATGGTTTTCTTCCCTGTGCTTCTGAGCTTCTCAGAGGTAGGAACTGGTTCTGATTCTCCTGTTGACTCCCCAAGGCTTGGTGCTCGCCACCTGGCCTGGAGTAGCTGCTCAGAGCAGGATTTGTTGACTTATCTAGCTTGAATGGCATTTTATTTTCAGCTATACCCTCACTGGATTTAGCATTGGAAAGACTGTATTCACTTATGATACATTCTTATCCATTATCAGTGGTTATTTTATGGGTCAAATGCTCTTGTGGCTCAGGAGGGCCTGAAACAACATAAGTCCTTATCCTCTCAGACCAGCATTTTGGTCAACCACATATGGTATCAGTGTTTCTGGCCTGTTTTGCAGTGTAGAATTGTGTGTGTATTTTTTTTTTTTTTTTTTTTTGTGGTACTGTGGACTGAACCCAGGGGCATTCTACCTCCTAGCCACACCCCCAACCCTATTTTTTTATTCTTTATTTTGAAGCAGGGTCTCACTAAGTTGGGGAGGGCCTCACTAAGTAGCTGAGGCTGGCCTCAAACCAGGATCCTCCAGTCTCAGCCTCCCAAATGCTGGATTACAAGCATGCACCACCATACCCAGCTAGCTCATTATTGTTATTATTATTATTTTTTTTTTCCGGTACTGGGGATTGAACTCAGGGGCATTCTACCTCCGAGCTATACCCCCAGCCCTATTTTTTATTCTTTATTTTGAAACAGGGTCTCACTAATTTGCGAAGTGCCTCACTTGGTAGCTGAGGCTGGCTGCAAATCCGGATCCTCTGGTCTCAGCCTCCCAAATGCTGGGATTACAAGCCTGTGCCACCACACCCGGCTAGCTCATTATTTTTAATTCACATACCATAAAATTTATCACTTTTTTTTTTGATGTGGTGCTGGGAATTGAGTTCAGGGACGTGTTACTTCCAAGCTATACCCCCAGCTGTATTTTATATTTTATTTGAAAACAGGGTCTCACTAAGTTGCTGACACACTAAGTTGCTGAGGCTGGCCTTGAACCTGCAATCTTCCTGTCTCAGCCTCCCAAATACTGGGATTACAGGTGTGAACCATGATGCTCGGCTAAAATCCATCACTTTATTTATTTATTTTTATTTTTTGCAGAATTAGGGATTGAACCCAGAGGCATTCTACCTCTGAACTACACCCCAAGTCCTTGTTTTTTTATTCTTTATTTTGAAACAGGGTCTCATTAAGTTGCAGAGGGCCTCACTAAGTAGCTCAGGCTGGCTATGAACCTGTGATCCTCCTGTCTCAGTCTTCCAAGTACTGGGATGACAAGTGTGCACCTCTGCACCTGGCTGAATCTCACACTTTAAAGTGATAAATTTAGAGTGTGGTGGTGCATGCTTGTAATCCCAGTACTTGGGAGTCTGAAGCAGGAGGATCGCAGGTTCACCGACAGCCTCAGCAACTTACTGAGGCCCTGTTTCAAAATAAAGCAGATCTAGGGGTGTAGCTCAGAGGTAGAATGTCCCTGGGTTCCATCCCCAGTACCACCAAAAAAAAAAAAAAAGTGTGTGCAATTCAGGCCAGGTGTGGAGGCACGCACCTGTAATCCCAGTACTTGGGAGACTCAGACAGGAGGATCGCAGGTTTGCAGCCAGCCTCAGCAACTTAGTGAGGCCTCCACAACTTAGTGAAACCTTGTTTCCAAATAAAAATAAAACAGGGCTGGGGGTGTAGCTCAGAGGTAGAATGCCCCTGGGTTCAATCCCCAGTACCACACACAAAAAACATTAAAGTGTGTGATTCAGTGGTTTTTAACATATTCACAGGGTGGTGCCACCATTACTCCTATCCCTAATCTACAACATTTTCTTCACTAGCAAAAGCTTGATAACCATTAGCAGTCACTCCCAATTTCATCGTGACATCCTCCCCAGTCCTAGGCAACTACTGGTGTACTCTGTGGATTCACCTACTCTGGAATTTCATATAAGTGCAATCATATAGTATGTGACCTTTTATGTCTGAGCATGATGATTTCAAAGTTCATGTGTCAGTATTTCACTACTTTTAATGGGTGAATAATATTTCATATGGATATACCATTTTTTATTTATTTGTTCATTGGTTGATAGACATTTGAGTTGTTCCCTCTTAACTATTATGAGTCATCATTCATTGCTGTGAATATTTGTGTAAAGTTTTGGGGTGACATAACTTTTTCAATTTTCTTTCTTTCTTTTTTTTGTACTGGGGTGTGAACCCAGGAGCATTCTACCTTCAGGCTACACCTCCAGCCCTTAGTATTTTTATTTTGAAGCAGAGTCTTGCTAAGTTACTGAGGCTGACCTGATCCTCCTGCCTCAACCTCCCAAGTACTGGAATTACAGGGGTGTGCTACCACACCCGGCTTGTTTTCAATTTTCCTAAATAGGAGTGAAGTGGCTGGATCCTGTGGTAACTCAACATTTTGAGACTCTGCCAGTTTTTCAGAGCAGTTTCACTGGTTTGCGTTCTGGACTGTAGTGTACAAGGGTTCGGGACTCTCCACATCCTCACCAACACTTTTCTTTCTGATTATAGCCATCCTGTGGATACAATGTGGTGTTACTTAGTTTTGTAGTGTTTTATTTTTCTCATTAGACCATAAAGGAGGCAAGTAACAATAGATGTTAGTACAGATGAACTTCACTTTAAACATTCCTGCCTGTATTTAAAAGGCTGTTCCCAGCCGGGCGTGGTGGCGCACGCTTGTAATCCCAGCATTCGGGAGGCTGAGACCGGAGGATCCGGGTTCTCGGACAGCCTCAGCTACCTAGTGAGGCACTCCGCAATTTAGTGAGACTCGGTTTCAAAATAAATAATAAAAAATAGGGCTGGGGATGTAGCTCGGAGGTAGAATGTCCCTGGGTTCAATCCCCAGTACCTCCAAAAAAAAAAAAAAAAAAAAAAAAAAGGCTGTTCCCATCCCCTAAAACACTTGTGGGGAATTTTCACTTTGCGAAAGGATAGGATTAATTGAACCTTTTCATGAGCAGATTTGGATATATCCCCTAAATGCTTCTTATCATTGATTGCTTTTAGCTGTGCAGCTAAAAATTTTAATAGAGAACTTCTTTGGTTTGTTTATAGTATACTTTGATTTACCTAGACTGATTTATAACAAGTTTTTTAGCGATATATGTTATATAAAATAAAGGTGCATCTGTAATGAGACTTATACAACCATGATTCTCACCAAGATGACAGATACCATTTTTTTTTTTTTTTTTTTTTGAAATTGAACCCAGAGGCATCTTACCTTCGAGCTACACCCCTAGCCTGATTTTATTTATTATTTTGAAAACAGGGTCCCACTAGGTTGATGAGAGTCTCACTACTTGCTGAAGCTATCTGCGAACCTGTGATCCTCCTATTTTAGCCTCCCAAGTACTGGGATTACAAGTGTACACCACCACACCCGGCTTAATTTTTTATTTTGAAACAAGGTCTCACTAAGTTGCTGAGGCTGGCTTTGAACCTGTAATCCTCCTATGTCAGCCTCTGAAGTACTGGGATTACAGGCATGGGCCACCACATCCAGCTATACCACATAACTTTAGCAAATGTTGTTAGTATAACGATGATCAGTGATGTTGGGTCATAATTTCTTATTGACTCAAGATAAATTTAGTATTACCTTTGCAAGCAGAATAGGTATGTAACTTCAGATAAGTGTCTTGTAGTATTGGTAGAATTGGGATCTTGAATGACTCCCAAAGGCCCATGTTGATGGCTTTGGCCCGTGAATGCACTGTTGGGAGGAGGTGGGCCTGATGGGGTCCCTAGTGGGCCAGTGGCCCCTTGGCCTTGAGGGGAGGTCTTGCCCCTCCACACATGCCGGCTGTGAGCGCTGTGGGGTCAGTGGATCACAGTCTGAAAGTCCCAAACCTGAGATGAATAGTTAATTCTTTTCTCTATAAGTTTGTCTCAGGTATTTCATTAGAGTGACAGGAAGCTGACTAACACATTACAGACCCTGCAGATGAGTCATCAGGAAGCAGCATATTTTCTGTGTCAGAGTTTTATCTTTTGAATGCATTGCCAAAGGGACTTTGTTGTCAGATGATTGGAAATGGGCTGCAGTTCTGACTTCTATCTGCTTTTGAAGTATTCTTGTCTCCTGGTTCTATGCTAGAATGGAGTGGCTTAGTGCCAAATGATCCTGGTCCTTCCTGAAAGGAGTGCTACCATATAACCACCTGTGGAAGGGAGAAACTTCTCGTCTACCTTGTGATATTAGGAAATGAAGCTCTTTCACATTTTTATCTTGATGCAGTCCTCATGCTTTCATTTTTATGTTGTGTTACAGCTTTATAGATATGCTACTGCTCAAGCAACAAGCAGCAGAAATTCTCTTCTGACAGATGTCCTTGCCGCTTATCAGAAATTCTGTTCTCGGCCTCCCAAAGGTAAATGCTCAGTGCGACTGCTATTCTCCGGTAGGGGTGTGTCCTTGGCAGGTGTTCAGTAGCAAACATGCGCACAGGCTGGGTTTTAGGATAACGCTAGATGTCAGTCTCCACTTCTTTACAATTTATGTCACCTTCGTACCTGAGGAAATTGGCAGCAAGGCAGCTTGTTTTTTAACATCTCTGGGCTGAGAACTCTTGTTATTTAGACTCTGATGTACTTCCACGCAAGAAACGTTATTCTTTAGCTTATGCTTTTTAATGTGTCAGCTTGTTGAAAACAAATGACATACATACACAAAAGCTGGTGAATTTTAGTTTGTTGACATATATGTGTATATATCTTTTTTCTAATAGGATTTGAAAAATACTTTCCTAATGGAAAAAATGGAAAAAAAGCTAGTGAACCTAAAGAAGTTACAGGAGAACAAAAAGGTAACTGTAAGAAGCTTCTGCTTGCATTTATTGCTTCCCCTGGCTGACGGTGACTGTTCACTGAACAGAGTTACAAGAGTCAGCCCCAAAGGTGGCGGCTACCAGCGTGTCCAGCACTCCACGGCTCTGTTTCCTTTCACCTCGACTTTCTGTTCTTGTTTTCTTGTCATTTTTCAAATCAAACTAACCTAAGGTCATCTTAGAGATAATGACTGATCAGACTAAGACCATGTAGTAGATATAGACATATAATTTAAAACATTGAGGAAAGGCTTAGAAACCTAATACAGGCCGGGTGTGGTGGCGCATGCCTGTAACCCCAGTACTTGGGAGGCTGAGACAGGAGAATCCCAGGTATCAGGACAGATTTAGCAACTTAGGCTCTCAGTAACTTAGTGAGACACTGTTCCAAAATAAAAAAGAATAAAATAGGCTGCGGGGATAGCTCAGAGGTAGAATGTCTCTGGGTTCCATACCTAGTACCACAAAAGAAAAAAAAGAAACCTAATACATATAATTTACTTGACACATATTGTAGTATAGTGCAGTGTTTTTATTCATTTTCTTTGTGGCACCGGAGAGGAGATTGAATCCAGGGGCATTCTACCTCTGAGCTACACCCTAGCCTTTTTTTTTTTTTTTTTTTTTTTAATTTTGAAACAGGATCTCACTAAGTTGCTGAGGCTGGCTGCGAACCTCTGATCCTCCTGTCTCAGTCTCCCAAATACTAGAGTTACAAGCATGTTTCACCATACCTGGCTATGTTTTTATTTAAAAAAATTTGGGGGGGTACTAGGGATTGAACCCAGGGACATTCTACCTCCAGGCTATACCCCCAACCCTTTTTATTTTTTTGAGACAGAGTCTTGTTAACTTGCTGAGGCTGGCCTCGAACCTGCCACCCTCCTGTCTCAGTCTTCTAAGTACTGGGATTACAGGCGTGTACTACTGCACCCAGCTGAGGGCAGTGTTTTTAAATTGTTGCTGAGCCTTAATTGAGCCCTATTGTGTCCTTGGGATTCAGAGAGGGTTTCTTTGGGCTGGGCTGATGGGGCTCTGTGCGAGCTATGAGTCCCTGCTTCTGTTCCCTTGCACCTGGCATGTGTCGGCATTCAGCTGACTTTTTTCCTTTTTGGGGAAGTATAAGGAAAAATATGTCAGCCCTTGTGGGTGGTGGTGTTGACCCTGTTTCCCAGTCCTGTGCTTTGTCGGGTGGGGCTGAGGCGTGCACAGCGTGCCCATGTCTGTGCACATAGCACATGTGGCAGGTGTGTCATGAAGCCACAGCGTCATGTCCCCACCGAGGATGATGGGCACCTGTCGCCTCCCCTCCTGCCACGTGTAAGGAATTGTGATGGTTGAAAACATTAGAATGGTGTTTGTTGGTCTTTGTGAAGATGGAGAGTAGCAAGGGAAAGGAAGCTGTTAGCAACTGCGTTCATTTGTCAGGGCTGCCCATATATTGAGTGTCTCCTAGTTCCAGATGCTGGAAATCCCAAACCAAGGTGTCAGCAGGTTGGCTTCTCCTCAGCTATGGGAGAAACGTACCATTCTAGGCCTGTGGGTGGCTGATGTCTTCCTGTCTCTGCACATCACCGTCCCTCTGTTTATCTGTGCCTATGTCCAGACCCCCCTCCCCTTTTTTTTGTACTAAGGATTGAACCCAGGGACATTCTACCTATGAGCCACACTCCCAGCCCTATTTCATTTTTTTCAGTACTGGGGATGGAACCTAGGGGCATTCTACCTCCGAGCTACACCCTAGCCCTATTTTTTATTCTTTATTTTGAAACAGGATCTCACTAAGTTGCAGAGGGCCTCACTAAGCAGCTGAGGCTGACCTCAAACCCGGATCCTCCAGTCTCAGCCTCCAAAATGCTGGAATTACAAGCGTGTGCCACCATGCCCAACTCTATTTGTTAGTTTTGAAACAAGGTCTCAGCAAGTTGCAGAGGGCCTTGTTAAGAATTTTTTTTTTTTTCAGTACTGGAGATTGAACTCGGGCATTCTACTTCAGCCCTATTTTATTATTTATTTTGAAATAGGGTCTCACTAAGTTGTGGAGGGCCTCACTAAGTAGCTAAGGCTGGCCGGGAACCTGCAATTCTCCTGTCTCAGCCTCCCAAGTTCTGGGATTACAAGTTGCACCACCACGCCTAACTCATCCCCAGCCCTTTTTAATTTTTATTTTGAAACAGAGTCTGTTTAAAGTTACCTAGAGTCTCACTGAGCTGAGGCTGGTCCCAAACCTGTGGTCCTCCTATCTCGGCCTCTGAAGTACTGAGATTACAAGCATGGATTGTATGGTTACTCAGCTAGAGCACTTACTTTTTAACTTTGAATGGGAACTCAGGAATTCACGTGGCTAGCTTTAAATACCACTGTTAAAAGCGAGCGTGGTAGCGCACACTTGTAATCCCAGCACCTAGGAAGCTCAGACAGGAGGATTGCAGGCTCATGGCCAGCCTCAGCTACTTAATGAGACCCTCCACAACTTAGACTGTTTTGAAATAAAGAATAAAAAATAGGGCCAGGGGTATAGCTCAGAGGTAGACTGCCCCTGGGTTCAATCTCCACTACCACAAAAATAAATAAGTAAATAAATAAATAAATAAATAAATAAATAAATAAATAAACAAACAAACACCACTGTTAATTCACTTGGCAGCTAGTCACTAGCAAGTTACTTTAACTCCAGTTTCTTCCTCTGTGAATGGGTTTAATGATCGCCTACTTCATGGGGCTTTGTTTTGTGGTACTATGGATTGAACCCAGGGGCATTCTACCTCTGAGCTTTATCACCAGCCTTGTTTTATTTTTTACTTGGAAACAAGGTCTCACTAAGTTGCTGAGGCAGGCTGCAAACCAACTATCTTCCTGTCTTAGTCTCCCAAGTACTGGGACTACAAGCATGCACCACCATGCCCAGCTCTTTGTAGGTTATTGTGTATTTCATGAGATGTGTTGGCGAAAGACTCTTGAGCCTCCCTGAGTGTTACTGCATTGCATTGGTGTCCTTTTTCATAGTGTTTATTTATTTATTTTTTTTGCAGTACTGGGGATTGAACTCAGGGGCATTCTACCTCCGAGCTATACCCCCAGCCCTATTTTTTATTCTTTATTTTGAAACCGAGTCTCACTAAGTTGCAGAGTGCCTCACTAGGTAGCTGAGGCTGGCTGCGAACCCGGATCCTCCTGTCTCAGCCTCCCGAATGCTGGGATTACAAGCGTGCGCCACCACGCCCGGCTTTCATAGTGTTTATTTAGTAACTCATCAGTTGACTTATGTGTTCTGCAGTGAGTCCTTTATTATGCAGTGTACATGTAAATCTTGTCCATAGCTCTAAAGCTCTGCAGTGATGCTGTGTATCCTCTTTGTTATGACAGAGTCAAAACCAGCTGCTACCCCACGCTCTTCTGCCGGAGGAGGAAGTGGTGGCGGAGGAAAACGCCGTGGCAAGAAAGATGACTCTCACTGGTGGTCCAGGTTCCAGAAGGTTTGGTTCCAAACTGTGTGAATGTGGAGGTTTTGCCGGTGGCCCCAGGACAGGTTGGGAAGCACTTATGTCCACAGGTGCAGATCATGTTGTGGACTTCGTTTTCACAGAAAGGACCTCCTTCTTTGCCTAGGGCGACCTTCCGTGGGACGACAAGGATTTCAGGATGTACTTTCTCTGGACCGCTCTGTTTTGGAGTGGAGTCATGTTCTACTTCCTATTCAGGAGCTCCGGGAGAGAAATCACTTGGAAGGACTTCGTCAATAACTACCTTTCTAAAGGAGTAGTAAGTATCGTCTGGGGTTGGTGGCTATAGTGGTTCAAAAAGTGAAATTCAGAAGATTTGACCATGAAAGTGATAGTCAGCAAGTTAGCCAGGCTTATCCATTGTAAAGTTACTATTTTCACATTGGATTTTTTTTTTTTTTTCTCGGTACTGGGGATTGAACCTAGAGGCATTCTACCTCCAAGCTACACACCCAGCCCGATTATATTTCTTTATTTGGAAACAGGGTCTCACTAGGTTTTTGAGAGACTCCCTATGTTGCTGAGGCTAGCTTTGAACCTGCTATTCTCCTGTCTCAGCCTCCCAAGTACTGAGATTACAGGTGTGTGCCACCATGCCTGGCTCTCTGAAGTATTAAGATAGAGAAAGTTTGCATCTTAGAGTTGGTGAATGTAATATTAATAAGAGGACCAGGATTAGGTTTTCTGGGTAACCTTTGGGAAATTACTTAACCTCTTAATATTAATTTTTCATAATTGAAATGGATAAAGATATTAATATTGGTGCAGTGTGAGAAAATCTAAACTATTTCTGAAGATTGTACAGGAGGGTAAGGATAAAAATGGAAGTGATCCTTTCCTTGGATGCTTTACAAACCCAATATATATATACAATGTCAAGTATCATTGTTCTGAATGTAACTGTTAAGTTGCTGAATTTGGCCTCAAACCTGTAAATCCTTTGTTTGTCTCCCAAGTACTCAGATTATAGAAGTGCGCCACCATGCCTGGCTGGAACTGTGTTAAGACCAATGTTATTTAGGTGAAAGATAAATGTTCCCATTGAGTCAAATGAAAGATACACTTAACTGTAAAAGAAGAATCACAAATGAAGGGGGAAATCAGAATAAGCAAAGCCAAGATAGAACTTGTCTTCTCAGTTAAGTAAAGCAAATTAAAAACAAACCATCCTGGCATAGTGGCTCATGCCGGTAATCCCAGTGACTGGGGAGGCTGAGGCAAGGGGATCAACAAATTTGGGGCCAGTCTCAGCAACTTAGCGAGACCTTGTCTCAAAGTAAAAAAATAAAGCCAGGCATGGTGGTGCATACCTTTAATCTCAGTACTTGGGCGGCTGAGACAGGAGGATTGCAGATTAGAGTACAGCCTCAACAACCTAGTCAGACCCTGTTTAAAAAAGCTGGAGGTTTACCTCAGAAGGAGGATGCCCCTGGGTTCAATCTCTAGTACCAAGGGGGGGTGGGGGTTGGTGATGTAACTCAGTGGTAAAACACCCCTGGCATTCCTAGTACCAAAAAAGAAAGAAAACAAACAGCTAGATGTGGTGGCTTGCATTTGTAATCCCAGTACTTGGGAGGCTGAGACAGGAAGATCACAGGTTTACGGACAGCCTCACCTACTCTCTGCAATTTAGTCAGACCTTGTTTTGAAATAAAGACTAAAAAATAGGCCTAGCTTGGAGGTAGAATGCCCCTGGGTTCAATCCCCAGTACTGGAAAAAAAACAAAAACAAAAAAAACCCAAGAAACCAGTTGCCTATAATTATTAATGAAAAAAATTACATCTGGCATTAATAGAGTACTTAAAATAAGCAGTCTGTGGTAGATTTGGCAATATGTACAAAGAGTTTTAAATATCCTCACATCTTGTGATCCATTTTAGTGGTTTAATCATAACATAGGTTCAGGCCAGGCATGGTGGCGCACGCTTGTAATCCCAGCATTTGGGAGGCTGAGACCGGAGGATCCGGGTTCTCGGCCAGCCTCAGCTACCTAGTGAGGCCCTCTGCAACTTAGTGAGACCCTGTTTCAAAATAAAGCATAAAAAATAGGACTGGGGGTATAGCTCAGAGGTAGAATGCCCCTGAGTTCAATCCCCAGTACTGCAAAAAATAATAATAACAACATAGGTTCATAGGATTAATTCATTTCAGAGTTTGATTAAAAGAGGGTAGAAGAGAAAACCAAGTAAATGTCCAGTAAGAGGGAAAGTCAAATAATCGTACTAAAATAGTCTTATTTCTTCTCTGTGTCTGGGTCAGAGGTCACAGAGAAGAACTGAATAATGATAATTATAAAGGGTTATTTGCTTCTTTTGTTTTTTATTTTGGTACTGGGGATTGAACCCAGAGGCATCCTACCTCTGAGCTACACCTCTAGTCCTATTTTCTATTTTTTATTTTGAAATAGGTCTCACGAAGTTGTGGAGAGCCTCACTAAATAGCTGAGGCTGGCCATGAACCCGGATCCTCTGGTCTCAGCCTCCCAAGTTTACAAGCGTGTGCTGCCACTCCTGGCTTTGCTTTTGATTTTAAACATACATTTACCTTTGTGACAAGTGGTTCTTCCTTTTTAAAAGATGCTTTTGTGTGTGGGGGCGGGGGGAGTTAGAGAGATTCTGGGGATAGAACTATTCTACTTCTGAGCCCAATTTTTAGTTTTTTTAAATTTTGAAACAGCTAGGTATTTGGTGCATACTTGTAATCCAAGTACTTGGGAGGCTGAAACAGGAGGATTGCAGATTCAAGTATAGCCTCAGCAAGTAGTGAGACTCTCATCAGCCTAGTGAGACCCTGTTTCCAAATAAAAATAAAATAGGCCATGCATGGTGGCGCATGCTTGTAATCCCAGTACTTGGGAGGCTGAGACCGGAGCATCCGGGTTTGCAGCCAGCCTCCGCTACTTAGTGGGGCCCTCTGCAACTTAGTGAGACCCTATTTCAAAGTAAAGAATAAAAAAAAAAAAAAAATGGGACTGGGGGCGGTAGTTCAGAGGTAGAATGCCCCTGGGTTCAATCCCTGGTACCACAATAAAATTAAAAAATAAAAATAAATAAAACAAGGTTTTGCTAGGTTTGATTAGAGTCTCACTACTTCCTGAGGCTATCCTCAAACCTGCAATCCTCCTGTCTCAGCCTCCCAAGTACTGGGACTATAGGAGTGTGCTACCACGCCCGGCTGAGGCCCTGTTTCAAAATACAAAATAAAATAGGGCTGGAAGTGTAGCTCAAAGGTACAATGCCCCTGAGTTCAATCTCTAGTACCACATAAAACCAAAACAAAACAAGCAAAGCAGACCACTGTGAGTGTAGACATTGTTCAGGGCTGGTACAAATGTCAGAATGGGATTCCAGAGCACAGCCTTTGCGCCGTCACCTCTGGGAGAAGTGCTTGCCACCTTCCCAGGAGTAGAGGTGGAAACACAGGTCATCCTCTCTGACTCATCATTCTTTTTTTATTTTTTTGTGGCACTGGGGATGGAATCCAGGGGTATTCTACCTCCGAGCTACATTCCCAGCCCTATTTTTTATTTTTATTTGGAAACAGGGTCTCGATAGGTTGATGAGCGTCTCACTAGTTGCTGAGGCTGTCTTTGAACTTGCAGTCCTCCTGTCTCAGCCTCCCAAGTACTGGGATTACAAGCATGAGCCACCATGGCAGCTCTCATTACTCTTTTTTTTTATGGGTCCGAAATGTCATAATCATTTTAAGTAAGCTTAAAAATATCTAAAGTACTTTCTGTAAGTTTATGTTTGAATATTCAACTTTATATTTCCAGGTCGACAGACTGGAAGTTGTCAACAAGCGTTTTGTTCGAGTGACTTTTACACCAGGAAAAACACCAGTTGATGGGGTAAATCCTTGTATTAATTAATGTGAATTTGTTGTACATTAACTTTTTTTTTTTTTTTTTTTTTTTTTGCGGTACTAGGGGTTGAACTCAGGGGCATTCTACCTCCGAGCTACACCCCCAGCCCTATTTTTTATTCTTTATTTTGAAACCGAGTCTCACTAAGTTGCGGAGTGCCTCACTAGGTAGCTGAGGCTGGCCGCGAACCCGGATCCTCTGGTCTCAGCCTCCCGAATGCTGGGATT
>PVLC010033522.1:0-17463 GCA_004027655.1 Graphiurus murinus | reverse complement strand
ATAAACCAGCCCCTTTGTTACACATTGGGATGCTTCTTTGGACAGCATTTCTCTTCTGTACCAGAAGGTAGCTTCTCTCAGGGCATGGTTCCTACAGATTTATCATCACACATCTGTTAGCCACACAAGAACTGGCACATGGTACTTGCTCAAAAATACTCGTCGACTTAAGGGACAAATAAATCAATTGTGATTCCATGGTCCAATTTCTTGTCAGTGCTAACCCTCAGCGTGGCAAGAACTCTGTATCTATGTGTCATGCATCTATGGATTCAACCGACTGTGGATCAGAAATATCTTCCCCAAACTCTGGAGTGGTGGCTCATGCTTGTAATCCCAGGACTTGGGAGGCTGAGACAGGAGGATCTGGGTTCACAGTCAGCCTCAGTTACTTAGTGAGGCCTTCTGCAACTTAGTGAGACCCTGTTTCCAAATAAAGAATAAATAATAGGACTGGGGTGTAGCTCAGAGGTAGAATGTCCCTGGGTTCAATCCCCAGTATCGCAAAAAAAGAAATATCTCCCCCAAAACTGAACATGTACAGACACTTTTCTTGCCATTATTGCCTAAAAATACAATTTAACAACAAGTATATAGCATTAGCATTTACATTGCGTTAAGTTTCATAAGTAATCTAGAGATTTGTTAAATGTGCAGGAGTATTCGTATAGGTTCAATGTAAATACTGGGCCATTTTGTATTAGGAACTTGAGCATATGTGGGTTGCAGTATCCATGGTGGTCCCAAGTCTAAGCCCAATAGATACCAAAGTATGACTGTTTGGTGGAACATTAGAATATTGCTGTCTTCATTGGGTTATAAAGACAAAATACGAAAACACACAATCGTGGCTGCTAATATTAAACCTACTACATATTACATCATAATAGTGATACTTTTATCATAAAGGAAAACAGAATGTTTAGAGAATTTGTAAAGGAAGAGTTTGAGAAGTGAAGAAAACTATAAGCTTTAGGAGTATCTTAGGGTGGGTCAACCTTTGGGAAGTAGCAGGAATAGACAAACTGTTTTCTGCCCCTGTGACCCGAATCCTCCCACTCCATCAGTGAGAACACTCATTCCCAGCATCCCCCCCCCCCAGTTCACTGCTTCATTATTTTATTTCAGTGTGCATGTAGAGTGGTACCAAAGTTGCCAACTCATACATCAATGGGCAAAATGCATAATCGACTGGAGTACAGCGGCTTTCATGGTTTCCTTTGCGTTTAGTATTGTGAATCCAAGTCCAGTCTAAAGTTACTTGGGTTGGCAACTTCTCCCACCACCTTCTTCCAAAAGATTGCTTCCTACATTTGGAGTAGAGTTAGATTTTCTTGTCACAATCTCCATACCATCCTGGAAAATACTGGCTTACTAGCTATTGTTTTTTCAGGCCAGAATATCATGTAATTGAACTCATATTGCATCTAACATTTTAAGATTAGGTTCAAGTCACATGTGGTGGTGCAGGTCTAAAATCCCCAGTACTTGGGAGGCCGAGACAGGAGTATCACAGGTTCACGGCCAGACTCGGCAATTTAGCAAGGCTCTCAACAACTTAATGAGACTCTGTTTCAAAAACTAAAAATGAAATAGGGTTGAGGGTGGAGCTCAGAGGTAGAATGCCCCTGGGTTCAATCCCCAGCACCAAAAAAAAAAACAAGACTAAATGCAAAATAATACATGTACTATTGTATGCATGGCTTGTTTATTTACCTATAAAAGGAAGGAAACCTTGGCTGTCTCCAGCTTTTGGTGATTGTGAGTAAAACTTCTGTAAATATTCATTATTCATATGCAGGCTTTTGTGTGAATATGTTTTCAAATCATTTGGATAAATACCTAGAATTATGATTGCTTGATGACGTTTCAGAAGGACTACGCTGTAATTTGTAAGAATTTACCAAACTATCTTCTGAAGTGGCTGGACATCTCATATTTCCATCAGCAAATAATGGGTTTTCTGCATTCTTGCAGTCATGTGATATTTTCAGTTTTGGGGATTTTAGTCATTTCAGTCTATTTTTTATTGGTACGGCATTTTTATTTGCAATTCTCTATGGAAATTTATGTTGAGCCTATTTTCCTATGAATATTTACTATAATATCTTTGGTGGGGTATCTGTTCAAATTTTTGCCCATTTTTTTTCTAAATTGGGTTGTTGGTTTCTTATGCTATTTTAAATTGGCATGTATAAATTGCATACATGCAAGTCTTTTATCAGATATGTATTTTGCATATCTTCTGGTAATGCCTATTTCATGACTTTTCTTATAAGTGTATTTCGTAGAATACAGGTTCTTAATTTTAACGATCTCCTACTTATCAATTTTTCTTTTATGGATTGTTCTTTTTATGTTGTATCTACAGTATTTTCAAGACCCAGATCACATATTCTTCACTTTTACTTTCTTCTAGATATTTAGTAATTTGTACTTAAGTATAAGTTCAATTCTGAATTGTTGGTGAAAGGCATCAAGCCTGTGTATAGTTTTACTTTTTAAATATCCAATGGTTTGAGCAACATTTGTTGAAAATAAATGCTTTTTCTCTTTTTCAAATATATATATATATATATTTCTGTGGGTTTATTTCGTGGCTACCTATTCATTCACATTGATTCATGTGTCTATTCTTTTGAAAATAGTGTACTGTCTTAATTACTGTAGCATTTTAGTAAGCTTTAAAGTTAAGTATTGTTAAGTCTTCTAACTTTGTTGTTCTTCAATGTTGCATTACCTGTTCTAAGTCTTTGGCTTTTTTATATAATAATCTCATTATTGATTTATGGACATTCACAAAATAGCTGACTAGGAGTTTGGTGACTATGGCATTGTATCTATAGAACAATTTTTGGAAGAATAGACAGATAATATTATGGCGTTTTACACATTGAGTTTTATAGTTCATGTGATATCACCATTTATTTAGCTCTCTTTTGATTTCCTCTTTCAGGGCTTAAGAGATAACTTTATATCTATATATTTTGTTCTTCTTGTGTTCTATTATAAATGATATTTTTATTTTTAATTCCCAAATTCTGCCTGTTCATTGTTGGCCTACAAGAAAACAATTGACTATCGTATATTAACCTCTTAGACTGCAACTTTTTTTTACAGTGTTTTAAAGTTGCTTATTAAATTTATTCTTTGTGATTTTTTTTACATAGAATATTATATCATTGGTGACTAAACACAATGTCAAAGCTCCTTTTCCAGTCTGCATATGTTTTCTTTCCATTTCTGCCTTAGTAAACCAACTCAGACTTTCAGTACACTCTTGAAAAGGGGGAAGGAAAGAGGATATCATTGCCTTGTTCATGTTCTTGAGCTTCTCACATTAATTGGAATATTAGCTATATGTTTTGGGGTAAATTTTCTTGACTAAGTTGAGAAAGTTTCCTTATATTTATTTCTTGCTGTGCTCCAAGGTTTAATAAATCGATGTTCATTTTCTTAAGTTATTTTTCTCCAACTGCTATATATTTTTGGTTTCTTTCCTAAATTAAATTTTATAAATTAAAAAGTTTTTCAAGTAACAAGTGTATTCTTCACTGCACATATATCTGGAAGTTATGACCCATTTAAATTTTTCTGTGAATCAAATTTTTATTTTTTAAATTTATTTCTCTTATGTCATTCTTCCTTGGAAGGCTGTAGTCCCCTTATCCATAAAACTGCATACCTCAGAGGGTTGAAGTAAGGAATAAAAAACCAAATTACTATGAAGCTTTTAGGAAAAAAAAAGAACATTTTTTGCATAGAAACTTCTCAGTCATATTTTTATTGGTAAAATTATACTTTCAACAATTATAACTATATTATAATTAGTTGAGGGCTTGGCACATTTTTATAGGTAGTGAACTCTTATATTGTTTTCTTCCATGAGAAGAAACAAAAACACAAGAAATACAAAGGCAGTGACCCCATGAAGTACAGAAAAAGATGACTGACGTGGTGCCTATGGCCAAAACCAAAACTTCAAAAGTTTTCCAGATTTTTCTCTTGGGATGCAGAGTCTCCACCTCTCCCTTGCTCCTTTTGGCCCCTGATTTCATATCCAAGGACACAAATGAGAGTCATTGATATTTACTTTCACTAGAGAATAGTGCTTTGTCTGGAGAACTCAACTGCCCTTCATTAGGTTGTCTCTCTTTGGAATGAAAATAATCTCTGTGTTCCAAACTAACTTGTGGGATTGCGAAGCTCTTGTAAGTCCAAGACAGAGACCAAGAAAATTAAAGGAAATCTTGGCCAACAAAGACTCATTCAACACATGCCAAATAAAACCAATATTCCTCTTAGGTTGCAACCTTCTCATTCATATAACTCGTCTGTACTTTGTGTTGTCCTGGTGTTGTGTACTCACGTCTGTTTGTCATCTTGTGCCTTTAAGTATACTCTTGAATGTGATGCATTCAGGAATAGCTTGTCATGCTTAAAATACAGTGAGCCAAACAAGGATATAGGAAGAGTCTAGGGATGAACTTGGATGATAAGTGTGGATGGAGCTTTTTTTAAATTCTGAGAAGCAAGTCATATTTTGGCAGAGTTAATTATTTTTAAAACTATTTTAAATTATATTTCAGTGTTGAGTTTTTTTTTCTTTTCTTTTCTTCTTATGTGCTCACACTCTAGTGGAACTAACATCATTTCCACAATTCAGGTTCTTCCATTAGGGAAGTACAACAATGCCCATGGTAGGAAAAGGGACAGTCTGCCTTCTGCAGCCCAGCTCTGATCTGTTCAGGATGTAACGCTCAAGAGAACACTCTAATACATTTCTAATTGCAATGGTTTCTGCCATCCAGCTAAGCAACCAAAAGCAAAGCAGAACAGAATGATTGCTGCCCATGAATTATAAATGAAGAAAAGCAAACAGGAGAAACAAAATGATTAGTATAAAAGAAACTGAAAAACACAAATCTAAACTATCTTTTTGCCTAAGTTCATAATTATTAATATTAACAGAGAACAGTCCTATCAGCCAAGTGATACACTGTCTTCCCAACATTTAGTTTAGTCAATCAATTCAAACCATGCTACCAAATTTGCTAAAAAAGATAAAAGAAGGGAGTTATAATTTCATGCCTTATGCTATCCTAGACTTATGAATCAGCATTTTACTAGAAAACAGAAAGGTCATATATCTGAACAGAATGTGTCCAATATTCATTTAGGAACTTGAAATAATAATTTTTCTAAAATATTCCTAAATGCCAAATTTCTCTTATTGCACAAATTGAGAAATAAGTGATAGTCTGCTGAAATGGTTAAGTGTAGTTAAAACTCGACTTGCCTGAGTCCAAAAGTTTATTTCATACTTGGTGGCTGTGTTGGGAACCATATATCACCTCTCTGATCCTTAATTCCTGTCACCCACTGTCACATTGAGATATGCAACACCGACATTGCAGGATCATTGTAATAATTAATGGAAAATTCATGGAGGATACTAAGAACCATATCTTCCACATATTAAACTATTATTAAACCTTTTTAAATGCTAGAACTCAATTTTGCACCTTCAAGTTGGTGAAGTTTTACATGGTTCATATCTCCCCTCTCCCCCACCTTGGGAATTCTAGAGAAAGACTAGCTTCTTTTTCTTTTCAAAACTTGCTTGGAGCTATTTTTTTTTTTTCAGACCAAATTAGGGTCTGTTTAATGTACAGAATCATCCAGCATCAGGTGAGTTTTCTTTGAAGAAACCAAAACTTCATGAACAGCAGCCTCTTGTTCCAAATGTGATAAAAAAAAAAAAAAATGTGAAGAGTTCAGTTCAGATGAAAGTAGACTGGGGCTGCCATTTAGGGTTTTAAAAACATCAAGAAATACCCCCGATTGTTCTCAACTGCCATAGCGTTTGAGAGAAACCTCTAAAGTATCTCAGAGTATTTTAAAAATCATAATGTTTTCCAGTTGCATCCATTTCCCTGCAAAGAACATGATTTTGTTCTTCTTTATGGCTGAGTAAAATTCCATTGTGTACATATCCCATAGTTTTGTAATCCACAGGGAGGGCGAGGGAGCGGGGTGGGAATTGGGGAAGGGGTCAAATGAGAATTGTGTGCAAATATGTTGTTAACAATTTGTACTTAACAAAGATGTATGCTATATTGCACGAATTACTACAATAAAAATAATTTAAAAAATAAAATAAAATAAAAATCATAATTCTATAAAGATGGGCAATGCCATCTACATAGATTCTTTCTGAAATAACTCACGATCTAATCAATGCATTCCAGGTTTTGCAAACTAGCTTATTTTATATTGTCAAGTAAAGGGCTGGCACCGAATTGAATTATTATGATTTTGTTTTTGTTATCCATAAGATGCTTTTAAAAAGCCACATAAAGCTCTGTGCTTATATCTTGCATGTTACACAGTAGGAACTCTGTAAGAAAATAAAAATTAAATGTCATGCAACATTCTGTAGTTTACTATTATTCACCAATTAGTAAGTGATTGATATGAGAATATGCTTATCTCTACTATAATTAAATCTGGTTAACTGAAAAAAAAATCAGTTTTTTTTTTAAACAAATGTTGTTGAAGCTAGCTCTATTCAGAGCTGATCCCTGAAACCAGTTTCCTATAATGTCTACACAAAGCTAGACACACTACCCAAACATATGGCATGTTGATACTATGTAAGGAAGAATTCGAGATTTTGTGTTCAGTATGACAGTAAAAAAGCATATGGAAACAAAGGAGAAAAAAGATTGCAGTTGCCCTAAATCAGTGTGTGTGTGTGTGTGTGTGTGTCTGGGTGTATTTGGGTGCAGGCTTACACGTGCACACTCATCCACATGTACACACTCACAGCCACATACATGCTCACAGTTGCCCATATTCTTGGGAAGACGCAAAGCCTGCTACTCCATAACCATTATTTAATGAACATTCCCTGGATTTCTGCATGCAATTATTATTGGTATTGTGCTTCGCATTTCTGCAAGTACCGACATCACGCTCCGAGCCACGCAGAATGACGGAATAGTACATCACATCTGCCCTGTAGGCACACAATCTCAAGTCAAGAGTCTGACAGATATGCTAAGCCAGGGGAAAGGGGGAGTAAGCTGGGAACTAATTCTGGGTGGAAATTGCGAACATGTAATACCGCAGAATCTGGTTCAGTCATCATCGGTTCTTTATTGTGACTTAGCAGTTGTCTTAGACAAAAGAAATGTATCACTAGCAAAAATCTGGAAAAAGAAATATGAAATGGGGGGCATGCCTTAGTGTGTGATTAGTGGAACATTCTCCACCGTAAAGCACATGGGGACAATTGTATGTATATAGGACTGAGGCCAAAGAGCAGAAGTGACACTTGGTATTGAAAATGTGCCAGAAGAAACTCAGAGCAGGACCAAAACAAGCAAGGAAGGCATGGGAATATGTCTGAATATGTCTAGAGGGTTATGAGGAAACCCTGCTTACCCTCTTCTGGAGGCCAAAGGAGTCTTTTTAGAAGGCAATACTGATATATGTGCTTATGCCTACCTCTAAGGACCCAGTTAGAAGGTCCGTGAAGCCACTCGACCTTACAGAGAGGTCAGTCCCATTCAGTGCGGAGAGGAGTCTGTCTGCCATTTCTCAGACTGTTAAAATAAGTAAATATATTCAAGGCATCCCTAGGCCATTTTACCTGATCCCCACACCTTTTTTATTAATTGTGAAATGCAACTTAATCATTACAATATGTGATATTTTCTTCCTCTTCTTTCCTGAGGCTTAATTATACTAATGCAAGAAAAAACTAAAATTAAAAAAAAGGAGCATTTAACACGAGTCATAGACATGCTCCTTGTGAAAAAAGTTTATATTTTCAGAAAGACACCGGTTATAACATGGATACACATTGAAATGCTTAATCTGCCTCTCGTCTTTTTTTTTTTTTTTGTACCAGTTATGTTCTTTTTGTTCTTGAAGAAGAAATAAAAGCACCTGCCCCCAAATAATGACAATAAAATCTCAATTGAAGCCATTTTTGCTGGCCATTAGTACTCCATTGACTCCCCCCCCCCACTCTTTCATCTAAATCAGACCACTTTGCGTCAATGTGATTTCTTGACTGTCTACTATTGTGGCTGTTGCAGAAAGCACCAAGAAACACGTTTTCTGAATACCATTCAGGATGTAGCATGGCTGACCCAAGCCAGGCTTGTACAGGCTAAGCATTGCTTTAGTGAGTCCAGATCCTCTGGGGTGTGGATTAGTTCAGCTTCCCTGTAGCTGAGAGCCCCGTCTGCGGCGGTTGGTGGACCGGTAGGGCAGGCGGATTCATCCGTCACTGCTCCCCAGCTGTGGCTCTGCCTGACCAAGCCATGGCTACTGCTGATTTCAGAGTATCAGAGCTCAAGGGCAACTTCCAAACACACATCTTCCCCTAATTCAGGGCAGAAAACCCTTGACCTCAGGCTTTAAAAAGGGTTGGAATCCTCTGTGCATAAAACTAGAAAAAAATATATATGAAAAATATATTTTAAGCATTTTTTGTTTTGTTTGTTTTGATCCATTTTATTGTGTTTAATTAAGACATACAACCTTGATACGTATATGTATATGTATATATATAGTAATATCATTATCGTTATACAACAAATTAACATATCCATCATCCCATATATTTAATAGCAAGAGCAGTCTAATGTATTCGCTTAGTAAAAAGCATGAATATAATACACTATTATTAACTATAGTCCTCATAGTTTTCATTAGATCTTCAAGTGTGTTTATCTCACATATATGCTGTTTTGAATCTACCACCTTACATATTACCACTTTCTCCTGCATCTGGTCACCACTATCTTGGTCTCTCTCTTAGTGTGTTTGATGTTTTAATTTTGATACCATACATACAAGTGAGAACATGTGGTATGTTTCTTCTGCATGGGCCTTACTTCACTTAGCATAATGACGTCCAGGCTCATCCATGTTATGCAAATGGCAGGACCTCCTCCTTTTTAAGTGGCAAATAATATTCCATTGTATATCCATACCACAATGTCTTTATCCATTATCTACTGATAGACAATTAGGTGGATTCTACATATTGGCTATCAAGAATAATGCTGCAATGAACACGGATGTGCTGATATCTTTACTGGGTGGTAATTTAATTCCTTAGTGCTTATACTGTGCAGATATCTTTACTGGGTGGTAATTTAATTTCCTTTGTTCTTCTACACAGAAGATAGATTTCTGGGTAATGCTAGTTTTAAATATTTGGGGAACTTTCATACATTTTTTTCAGTTTTTGTTTTGTTTTGTGGTGCTGGGGATTGAACTCAAGGGCAGTCTACCTCCGAGCTGCACCCCCAGCCCTATTTTTTATTCCTTATTTTGAAACAGGGTCTCACTAAGTTGAAGAGAGCCTCACTAAGCAGCTGAGGCTGGCAGGGAACTTGGGGTCCTCCTGTCTCAGCCTCCCTAGTACTGGGATTACAAGCTTTTGCCACCTGGCCTGGCTCCTCATAGTTTTTAATTGCTATGTTGTAGGGTTTTTTTTTTATATCTTTTACAATTCTTTCTGGAATAAAGGGAAGTCATAAAAAAGTAAAATTCATGGTCATCTTTGTATTCTACACAGCAACCTGCACAGGAGTAATATTTAACTATGAGCCCAATAAATATGTGTTGAGTAAATGAAAAAATACTAAATATAGCTTGCTGGTCTAGATAAGACCCCTTTGAAGTGATTATGATTGACACTCATTGCCCAAAATCATGCTGCCTCCTCTGCAGGTAGAATTTCTCTTCTTATTTCTTTCTGAAAAATCTGATAATCCTCAAAATTATCAACAACAACAACAACAACAGTTCCATTCATTACCTTTGATCAAGAGACATATTTCTTCATTGAAAGGAAATGTCTGGTTGGTGTTTTTCTTCTCATCTTTACTTCAATGACAAAATTTTAAGCTTTCAGTAGCAATGAAGAAAACTAATTTTAAATGTTTGTTCCTATCTAAAAATAAAATAAAAATGAATTAATAAAGTATAACACTATTGATTCCACTAAATCTTGTTTTAGGTGGTCTGTATGATAGTGAGTTTAAAAAAAAAAAAACTATAGGATAGCACAAAAATTGAAGAAAAATGTCTTTAGAGGACCTTTTTGTTTTCTTTAATCTTAAAGTATTTAAGTGATTAAAATTTTAATATTTGAGATCCACTCAGCTTCATCAACATCGTTGAATCCATTTTATTTTTCTTCAGCTTAAGTATATGTAAAATTAAATTGCTTCTCTTGGCAAGCTTCAAGATACTCAGCACTCAAGCTATTTGAATATGACCAAATAATCTTTTCACTGTTTCATTTTGTTTGCTGAGTTTATTTCTTTAACTTTTTGTCTCTTGATGTTTATCTTTATTTTAGAAAAATTAATTTAGTAGTCTATACATGGAATTCTTTTTAATCCGGCTCATCCTGGGGAGATTGAAATTCTACCAGTGCCTTACTTAGGGTTTATTTTACAAAATAAGTGGAATTCACTTGTAATCTTCAGAGTGTTTCTCTATACTGTTAATCAGCTAAACATAACCATCAATTATAAATGCAAATTTTCAGGGTTAAATTGAGTGTTCAGATGCTTTAATGTAGCTTTTATTGGCTGTACATTGCCAAGTCAACACAACACAAAATAAAGTGTTGGGTCAATATTTATTTTTGAATTGGTACTCTACCGAGAGCTAATGTGGGGGTAATTCAGGTCAAGAAAAAGGAAATAAGGTTCTTACAAAGGCAATAAGAAGAGTTTTTAATTTGTGTATTTTTGCATGAATTATCTGGATTATATCAACTGTGTAGACTTCTGTCTAGGAGCAGGAGCTGGGAAGTTTATTCAAATGCTGACATTTGAAGAGAATACTCACAATGAAGAGGGTCCAGAAATCAGGAAAACAAATTTTCACATGTGATAAAAAGAAAAGAAAAATCATAGAAATTTAGATTATGTTTATATCCATTTGTTGTCCACAATTTTCTACCAGAAGCCTACTTAATCATCCATTTGCCTATCAAAATTTTATGTAAAAAAATAGGCAGACTTGATCATACAGTCCATTTTTCTCTCATATATGTGTATATATATGTATATATATGATATATATATATATTGTTTTTATCAACATCTCCAGAATAAGAATCATTTGTAAGCTTTACTAACAGTACACCATATCATAGTGACAGGCTTCCAAATAAGGAGAAATAATTTATTAGCTCGCAATGTTTTTCCATCCCTCTCCCACCCCCCCCCCCAGGTGGTGCATAGGTTGTGTAATGAATAAATTACGTATATTTTCTGCCTTGTGCTTGGCATAAATCATTACTTTTCCAGGACCAAACAGTGAGTGACTATTTGCAAGACTATTTTGAGTTAAATAAGCTTTGTAATCAAGTAGAATGGGGAATTTACTTTATTTACCATTTTTTTTTTTGCAAAATACTTATTTGCAAGATAGCTATTATGATTAAAATCATACTTTCTATTGTGAAAAAAAAAATCAGTTACCGTAAAAGAGCAAGAGAATTAATCCATGCAAAATCGAATTGGTTTACTGAATTTTAACTTAATGTAAAGATTTTCCCCCTTTGGTTATAATTATAGCTTTTACATAAAACATAACACCCATAATGCTATTTTTTGTTATAATTTTTGCAGTTAATGATATCACAACTAACAAGGAGGATTTTCTTCACAAAGATAGTTATGCACATATAAATTGTATCTTATTTTATAATATGCTGTTTTATGTATTCCCAGGGAGACTGAATGTTACTGAAGAAGATATTTTAATGTGGAACCAGTGAGTAAATGTTTTAAGTGAAGACAATTAAAACAGCAGTCAATGATGCATATTTATACAGTACATTTTATGGGCATTTTACATCTTAATAAACAAATGACATTTTTCCTCTTAAACAGAAGTTTTAGGAAAAATGTAGTTCAGAGCCTCTTCTCAAACTCAAGGCAATGGATTCCGAGTCAGAGCCAGAGATGTGGGTGATGTCTTGCCCCACCAAGCAGGCACCTTACAAAAGGTCCAGAACCCCCTTATTTTATCAACCCTAAAGCTGGGTTAAATGCAGAAGAATAATTTAACCAAGTAGAATGTTTGCCAATAGATGAATAATGATTAGAGATGAATAATGGTTAGAAGTATTTTTTTAAAAATTGATTTAAAACTAATTTAAAAAATTAAGATAGTAGCATGAATTCAGTGACCTGCCCTCATTAAATTGCTGCTATAGTTGATAAATTTATCAATGTGGAAAGGTGCTTATATTTTACCTGGGCAAAACTCATTACAAAACCATTAAGAACATTTCTTAATGTAATAAAACTTCTAAATTTACACAGGTCTGCAAAACTAAATCAGGAAAGTAATAGACAAAGATTTCAATAGTGCTTATTCCTTAGGTTTGAATTATCCTTACTTCTTGGATACTGTTTTCTAGTAGGGTATATTAGGATTATTTTGGTAATAAAAATGAATAGTGACTTTGAAATGTTGAAACATGTGCTGGTTTTAGAATCTCTTCTTCACAGTTTTTAATTCAAAATTTAATTTCAAAATATTTTCAATTTATTGGCCGGGTGTGGTGGCATGTGCTTATAATCCCAATACTTGGGAGACTGAGACCAGAGGATCGGGGTTCGTGGCCAGCCTCAGCTACTTAGTGAGACCCTGTTTCAAAATAAAGAATACAAATATGATTGGGGTTGTAGCTCAGAGGTAGAATGCCCTTGAGTTCAGTTCCCAGTTCCAAATATATTTCTAATTTATCAATATTTAATGGTGAACCACTCATTTTTGTCAACATTAATTAATATATTTTCTTAGACATCTGTATTAGTTAGCTTTCCATTACTGTAAGAAAATATCTGACACAGGCTACCTTTAAAGAAAATGAGGTGTATTTAGCCCGTATTCCAAGTCCATCATCCAGCAGGGCATTGATGTGTCTTCCTGTAAGGGCAGCAGATGGTAGTGCATCATAGTGGGAGCATGGGTACCAAAGAGCTTATATCACCAAACCACAAGTGTGACATACTGAGGTCCTACAATCCCTTCTAAGTGCTCATCCCAATAAGCAGGCCAGAGACATCTCATTAGTCCTCACCTCCCAATAACAGTACCTTGCAGACCAAGCCTGAGTCCCAGTGGACCCCTGGGAGACACAAACTATATACAAACTATAGCAGTACCCTTTCTCTTATTCTGTAAACACACGCAGGTCCCTGAGCCAGGCAGCAGAGAATATTATGCTAAGTAAGATTAGCCAGTCTCAGAAAGTGAAGGGTCATATGTTTTCTCTCATATGTGGAAGCTCGGGCGAAGGGATTCTGGATAACAGAGTAAAACCTTGGTAGAGTAGTGGTGGTGGGGGTTTGTGGGGAGAGAGAGAGCAGAGACTTGAAGAAAACACTTGGAATAACTCGATGTACATAGACAAAATTATCAGTGGTAATCTCAGTAACTGTATTTAGTTTTTATAGTCCACGTCTAAATTTTATCTAGCATGATATAAGGAATGATATTATCCTGACTGTTTCTTTGAGATTCAAAGTACTAAGAGAAAACCATGTGTATGTGTGTGTGTGTGCATGTTTATTTGATGCATTCTTGAAGAAAACCCTCTGAACTGCAAGAAGCAGCTATATAGTACATAGAAAGGACTTGTAGACACAGAAACTTGAAAACAAGATCTTTAACCTCACCAGATCGTGAGATACTTTTCCAGACTCAATGGAAAACTGTGAGATCACTTCCAGAGCATCTTTATGTATTTTAAGATCACTACACAACCCAAATCCATCCTATTATAAGTGTTTAATAAGTAGAAGAGATGTTAAGCTTATTTCCTTCCTATAAAGGTCTTGACCAGAATAATTATTTGTCGTTCCTGTTATTACAACAAAGGATATGAAGAGCCGACTTCTTGAAAAATCAAGTGATTTTTAAGTTCTAACTTAAATAATTCCCCATTCAGCGTCCCCCGAAAGTTTCACTTGGGTCGTATAGATACGTGCCGGGCTGAGTACACATGGAACCAGAAATAAAAATGAGAGCCACTCTGGCAGAATCAGAAGGACAGCTTGTCTGAAATATGCGCACTCCAGTCTGTGGTCTGCTGCTTACCGCTGCAATCAGACTGAAATATTCAGTTCGATCGTGTTCAGAAAGGAGTTTAGAGTTTTGTGTGTTTGTGGTTGATGTTTTTCGACCTCTTTGGAGAAAAGCTATGCTGCACACTTAATAAATATTTATGCATTGTAATAAATAATACAACACACCTTAGATGAAGACAGTCGCACAAACGGGTACAAATAATTTACCAGACCACAACATTATTTCCCCCTCTTTTTATTCTGCCGGACCATCAGGTTGGATGGATTCTAATTTAAGAGAGTTAAAAGAAAAATAGTCATTGTGGCTGGGTAGAGAAGTCACATTAAAAACAACAACAACAACAACAACAACAAAGCTAGCCCTGGTATCAAGACTCTGTGTGTGTGTGTGTGTGTGTGTGTGTGTGTGTGTGTGTGTGTGTGTGTGTGTGGTACTAGGGATTGAACTCAGGGGCATTCTACCTCTGAGCTATACCCCCAGTCCTATTTTTTATTCTTTATTTTGAAACAGGGTCTCACTAAGTTGCAGAGTGCCTCACTAGGTAGCTGAGGCTGGCCGGGAACCCGGATCCTCCAGTCTCAGCCTCCCAAATGCTGGGATTACAAGCAGGAGCCACCACGCCCGGCTGTATCACGACTCTTGATACTGCCCCAGGGTTAGCCCAAGAAGGTGGCTTATAGGCACCACTTTGTTTTTTATAATTTTCATTTTAGTCGGACGTACCAGAGTAATTCCCTCAGCCCACATGCTTCTAGTTCCCAGAGATTTCCTAGTTAGCATCCAGTCAATATGCTGATCTGATATATTGTGTTCAATTAGGAACAATAGTACTACCTAGCACAGTATCATCGGCATTTATGAAGAGATACATCCAGGAACACAGCTTTGGCTAAAGTCACTTTTCAACAGTGCATTTGAAATTGCAGGGCACATTCCAAAACTTCCTATTTAAATGGGAAGAATGATTCTGTGTAGTCAGAGATCTTCTCTTCTCTTGACTCTACCACGTTTACTTTGGAGAAAGCTCACTGAGTTCAAAGGACAGCCCAATGAACCGCTGGTTCGATGTCATTAAACAGCAGAATTTCCCCTCAACTCTGTGTCATTGGCAATCTGCTCATGACTACAATACTTTCCCGGTTGCGGTGTGATCAGTGAGTCTGGACACAAAAGAAAAAGTAAACTGGGACTGTTTAAAACAGCCTTGTCTTCCACTTTTACCAGATGCAAGTGTTGGCCAGAGACCTGCCTCAAAAATTCACGGATCTCCTGGCATTTGAATCCAGGTACACAGAAGTCAGGCGAGGTATCTGCATAAAAATAAATAAATAAATAAGTAAGCAAGTAAATAAATAAATAAATGGAATCCTAATTAGAGCTGAACTTCAATGATCACTTGCAGATGACCCGAGAAGGGATAGAGAGAAACCGCTTCTACTATTACATGATCTCTCCGGAGTCTTTTTTAGTTAAGAGCAGGAACAAAATGCTGAAATTAAGATGCAGTCTAGAGGGTAGGCAGGCTGCAGGAACATCTTCTAAGAATCCTGTATTTCACCCTTCATATGGGAGCCTTGAAATCACTTAAAATAATAGGTTTCCTCTTGATTATATGTAATTTAAATATCTCATTAAACAGTAGAAATTCAATATTATGACTGTTCTCTTTCTACAAAAAGGACAATTTTTTTTGAATCGTTAGCCTATACATTATTTTCAACATACAACCACGCTTTCTGTGATTGCCCTTAGTTTGGGGGAATTTTGTAAAGCTTACCAATGGGTAATGATAATAAAGAAATAGACATATGCCAAACATTTTACAACCAGAGCTAAAATGTCGTGCTTTGAAAAGAATGACTAAACTTCATGCTAAAGAGAGATGAACTCTTTTAATAAAATGATGGCAAGCATGAAAACCGCAGGCTCTGTTCTGGCTTTGCAAGTCCTAAATGTTGAAGAGATTCAGTCCATTTTGTGCATTTGAAGAAATAAATGGTAGCATGCATTAAAGAACATATTTGGACAGTTGGGAGGCTGAGACAGGAGAATCACAGATTTGAGGACAGCTTCGGCAACTTAAAGAAACCCTCAGTAACTTAGTGAGACACTATTTCAGAATGAAAATAAATAAATAAATAAATAGGGTGGCGGTGGTTAAGAGTATAGCTCAGAGGTAGAATGCCCCTGGATTCAATTCCTCAGTACAACAACAACAGCAAAAATAACATATCTTGGGCCTGGTGTCTGGGGCCTACTTCCAGTCTGTATTCAGGTCTCCCTTGAATTGAGACTGCAAGAAGGCCAAGGTAGGGTACATGGGACGCCATGGAACTGCTCATGTGGGTTTCATGGTAGGTCAGGTGTGTGATTTCAGCCTTGGGGGAGCTCTAGAGCAGCAAGCAGTGGGATTGAGGAAAGCATCTTGAAGGCAGCGAAGAAGATGGGGAATGTGAGCATTCTCTTATGAAAGAGGAGGTAGAACTCATTGAAAGAAGTAAATGAAGATTGGGATTCTTTGAAATAGCTTTGGCTGCATGACTGGGAATCTCTTCATTCCTTTAGAATTGCTTCTCTAGATGGGTTCTTCTTTTGTTCCCAGGGCCAGCAAAAGGCACCAGATGTTTTCCAGGTGAAGAGCAGCCCTCTACCCCATGTGCATGACGTTTAGTTTAAAATGAAAATGCAGAGCTTCACATTTTCTTTGTTCCATTAAAAGAAAAAAAAAACAGGTTTTTCAGTTACCCATAAACTCCATCCTTTCTGAAACAATAACCCCATTCCCTCTCTACTACAGTGAGAAAAACCTTTTTAGATTCCACCACATAAAAGTAACAGCAAAGCTGGGCATGGTGGTGCACGCTTGGTAATCCCAGCATTTGGGAAGCTGAGACCCTGCCTCAGTTACCTAATAAGGCACTCTGCAACTTAGTGAGACCCTGTTTCAAAATAAAGAATTAAAAATAGGGCTGGGGGTATAGCTCAAAGGTAAAATGCCCCTGAGTTCAGTCCCCAGTACTAAAAAAAAAAAAAAAAAAAGTAACAGCATATAACATTGTCTTTCTGCAGGTGGCTTCTTTCACTTAACATAAGTTCTCTAGGTTCATCCATATTGTCACAAATGATATAAGATTTCCCTCTTTTTATAGCTTTTATAGTTAAGTAACCTTCCATCTTTCATCTATACCACATTTTCTTCATTAATTCACCCATTGATGGACAGATAGGTTTATTCCTGTTCTTGCTTATCTATTAGAAAGAGTATAGTACTTCAGTAAACATGGGATAGGTCTTCCATATGCTGATTTTTTTTTT
>PVLC010033521.1:0-17384 GCA_004027655.1 Graphiurus murinus | reverse complement strand
ACACACACACACACACACACAAACAATGGCAAAATGGTAGGCTTGAACCCAGCCGTATAAATAATTATATGAACTATAAATAGATTAAACATTCCACTTCAATGACAGAGGTTGTCACATGGAGGGTGAGGGGGGAAGCAAGAACCAGCCATATACAGTCTATAAGAGATGCATTTTAAATTTAAAGACACAAATAGGTTAACAACGAAAGTTTTATGATGATAACAGCAATCTAAAATATGTACATACCTAAAGATAAAGCTTGAAAATTCATAAAAAGGAAAATAAAATTGTTGAGAGAAAAAGAACCATCCACAACCACAGCTAGAGAATTTATCATCTGTCTCAAGTAGACAGGTGATAGGGCAAATAGACAACAAATAAGGAAGATAATAGAAGATATAAATACAATACTATCAACCAATTTGATCTAATTGACAACTACAAAACTTTAAACTAAGCAGAATACATATGGAATATTCACCAAGAAGGAATAAAATAGAATAATTCTCAATAAACTGCAAAAGATCAAATTATTATTATAATATTATCATTATTATTAGTGATGTTGGTGATGTGAGGACTAAAACCTGGGGCCTCACACATGCTAAGCATGTGCTCTTACCACTGAGCTACATCTCTAACCCTTAAAATAGTCTTTTGGAGACTTTGTTCTCCAACCAAAATGGAAACAGAAAAAAAAAAGAAATTAGGTGGACAATCTCTAGGTATTTGGGGGAAGGGAGAAACTTATAAATTGTTTATGGGTCAAAGAAACCATAAGGAACTTAGAAAATACTTGAAATGAGTAATAAAAGTACAATATATCAGAAATTGAGAAATATTTTATTGCTTTAAAACATACCTATAGTGGGAAAAATATGAAGCTTCAAATGAAGGATATGTTTTCACAGAAGCTATAATAAAGAACAAAGCAGAAATCAATATATAGAAAACAGGTAGAGCCGGGCGTGGTGACGCACGCTTGTAATCAATCCCAGCATTTGGGAGGCTGAGATCTGAAGATCCGGGTTCTCAGCCAGCCTCAGCTACCTAGTGAGGCACTCTGCGACTTAGTGAGATTCGGTTTCAAAATAAAGAATAAAAAATAGGGCTGGGGGTATAGCTCGGAGGTAGAATGTCCCTGAGTTCAATCTCCAGTACCACAAAAAAAAAAAAAAAAAAAGAAAAGAAAACAGGTAACAGAAAAGTACAGCAAAAGCTGCTGCTCGAAGGCAGGAAAGCAAGACTTTATCTCTAAATCATATTCTCTAAGAAACTGTCCTAAAAATCCACATATATCAAGTCCTGGTGAATCTCCAAGACCAATTTTCCATTTCTTCTCCAAAGTCGAGTTAGGTTAATTAAAGGGACGAATAAAAACTGGGTCACAGGCTAGAGACAGAGATCTTCTTTCACACACCTGTCTTATATCTGCCCCTCTCACAAAAATATCTAGCAAAAAACAACAGTAAAAAACCATTTAGCCAGTGATAATGCTAGGTATATCCAAGTTAGGAAAACACATGTCACCTCCCCCACCCCCCAGCAATTTGGAGTTTTTTACTTTTTTTTCTTAAAAAGGGAAACCTCTTTTAGGTGTACATCTAAAATTGTAACTATGTACTTCTGAATAGGAAAACAAAAAAGGAGCCTAAATTTTAAGCATCTGATTTAAAAGTCTTACTTGAGCTGGGCATGGTGGCGCACGCTTGTAATCCCAGCATTCAGGAGGCTGAGACCGGAGGATCCGGGTTCACGGCCAACCTCAGCTACCTAGTGAGGCACTCCGCAACTTAGTGAGACCCTGTTTCAAAATAAAGAATAAAAAATAGGGCTGGGGGTGTAGCTCGGAGGTAGAATGCCCCTGGGTTCAATCCCCAGTACCGCAAAAAATAAATAAATAAATAAATAAATAAATAAATAAATAAATAAATAAATAAAAGTCTTACTTAATGTAATCACAACTCTGAGACTTAATGTAATCACAACTCAGGCTAATTTTGCAGAAATACAAGCAGCCTACAGTAGTTTAGGTCAGAGATCCATGAAATGAACTTTACAGCTAGCACTTTGTTCTGAATCTGAGACCGGATGGTCAAACCTTTATGTAAACTAACAGCACCAGTCCTTGGCTCTCAGCCAAGCTGCCAGGAATCTGTAAAGCACACAGAACCACATGCAGCGCCTGCTCTACTTCTGACTAGTGAATGAGACCATACATCTGTTGCAGATGTATTGGTTTCTCTCCAGCATGCCAGGCTCCTGTAGCCACTTCAGTTCATACCCTTTTCCTACCCTTTTAACTCTCCTCAGCCCTAAGGCCTCTTCTTCCTCCTTGTTTACTAATTACACTAGTCCAATGTGATTTTTCACTTAGTTTCATTTTTTAAAAAATCACCCCAAATATTATTGGAACAAATATAGATCATTTTCTCCTCCTCTTTCTAAAATAGTATACCATAAAAATAAGATGCATAACTCTTTTTTGAGGAAAAATAGATTAGAAGGACTGCAATAAAGAAATGTTTAAATAGCCCCTAAAAAATAACCAAGTGAGACTTCCACAGGTATTACTACAATCTACTTCTTTCCCCATGGTAGCTTCTTGGACAATCAAGGAAAAGCCACTAGATTAATAGTAAACTTCACATTATCTAGTCATTATTTTAAAGTAATCCTGCCAACTTGGAAAATTATCAAGTAAAGGCTTGCTTCTTGCTAACCACTGCACATAAAGTTTTGTTTATAATTAGACTGTGGTGTTAATTACGCTCGCTGCCCTGCCAAGTTCTACAGAGGTTAAAGGGAGAGATCAAAACAACCATTCCAAAATTATGAGTCATCTCACTCTCTCAACATTATATATCACTAGCAGCCTCTCAAGCCTTGAAAATGGAAACTGTATAGACTATTAGGCTATACAGCTGTTTACATTTAGGATGAAATATTGAGTCCAAATCCTGTATGTACCATACTTATTTTTCTAGAATAATAAAATGGGTACATTTTAATTCTGGTAACTATTTGTTTACTAAAGAATCACATTTGAAGAAAAAAAGGTTTAGAAAAATCTCAAAACCTAGCTTATTCTGCAGAGAAAGGGATTTTTGCAAACATAAACTGCAATTACAAATTTTGCTTTACCCATGGACAATTCCTGGGGGGAAGGGGACTTTTATCTCATTCATCTTGGTATTTCCGGTGCCTAGCAGGGAAGAAGCCTGCAATAAATGTTGAAATAAAAGTAGCAATACCCAACATATTAAAATGAAGTAGTAATTAACGTAACGCATCACATCTGTACAAGGACTGAACCAGAGTTTACTGGTGCTTAGAATAAGAATTCATACACCAGCTATGAGATTAACAAGGTCCTTCTAACACCTGCAATGGGGCCAGGTCTCACATCAGCAGGGCCTTGGAACACTTCAGTGATTATGGGCTCAGAGTCACTGCATTTCATTTCTATTAGATACTAGTTCTTGAGAACACTCACTCCTCTAAGCTGGTTTTTAATTTATGTCAATTATTGCTTATGAGACATTAAATAGAGTGAAGAGAAACCTAGGTATTCTGGTGATGGCTCCGCCAGCCAGTGTACGTTGGGACCTCAGTTTTTTCAGTAATAAAATGGGGGAATCTGCTCTGTCTAGATAATCATAGGCATCAAAAAAGGTAAGTGGGTCACAATGCTTTGCAAACTATGAAGTGTTACATTAATAATGAGTTTATTGCTATCGTATTCAATAATTAGGGTAGAAGCTGCAAAATCACAAGCAAATGTACACATCATTTACTTTTTTTTTTTTTTTACGGTACTGGGGATTGAACTCAGGGGCATTCTACCTCCGAGCTACACCCCCAGCCCTATTTTTTATTCTTTATTTTGAAACCGGGTCTCACTAAGTTGCGGAGTGCCTCACTAGGTAGCTGAGGCTGGCCTCGAACCCGGATCCTCCGGTCTCAGCCTCCCAAATGCTGGGATTACAAGCGTGCGCCACCACACCCGACCACATCATTTACTTTTTAATCAAGTATATTAGTATTTCTCTTCAAGATCTGGTAACATAATTTCCCTTCTCATACCTTTACTGTAAGAGATAATGTTTAAATATCATTTGCAGCACATGTTGGTGGATAAATTCATTAAAATGAAGAGTCCAGAAACTTTATTTTTGCCTTGGCCCCATAAACACCAAAGAGATCAACTACAGCCTCTTGATGCCTTTTCAGGTTAGCCACAGCAGAACCTTAGGTATTATCTGCTTCACAGAGATTTTAATACAGAGGTTGTACATTTTAAGTTGTCTGACTTCCAAGGCATTTGATATAAAGATGCTATAGTTTCTTCCAGGACATCCCTAAGAATTAAACCTATCTAAAGTCATATTCACTTGCTTCAATTGCATTTATACAATGAGACTCAGATATCTGAGGACAGCTTACAATTATAAGAAGGCAATTTAAACTTATAATACTTAACTTTTCTGGTTGAAATAATCCAAAGTGCAACAATACATAGATTATCAATACTTTACCAAACTGAAACACGAAGTCAATAAACTTTCCACCATCTTATAATTCTCAACTGCATTATTATTTACTTTAGTGTATACTCAGCTGCTATTTTCTGTACAGTTTTATAGTCCTATGGGCAAAATCAACATTTCAGTGCTAGAAGCAAAGAAGATGAACTACTTGCTGGTTTAATTTTGCAGCTATAAAGACATTATCTTAAGCAGGTATAAAAGAGAGCATTTAAGGTAAAGAGGAGAAATTATACTAAAGATTGCCAATTACCAAGAAGAATATCAAACAAACATGAACTATAGCACATAAAGAATACTGCTTTTGAAATGCTTCAAAAATACAAAATTTAATGTAGAAGATCAAGAAGAGGAGCAAATAAACACTTGTATTATGATATAAACTTTAACTAGAATAGTAAAAAAATAAAAAAGTCATTTTCTTTCAGAAAAGGAAACTACTTCAACAAACAAGGTAGAAGTTCTTCTTTTTTTTTTTTTTTTTTTTTGTGGTACTGGGGATTGAACTCAGGGGCATTCTACCTCCGAGCTACACCCCCAGCCCTATTTTTTATTCTTTATTTTGAAACAGGGTCTCACTAAGTTGTAGAATGCCTCACTAGGTAGCTGAGGCTGGCCGCGAACCTGGGTCCTCCAGTCTCAGCCTCCCAAATGCTGGGATTACAAGCATGCACCACCACGCCCCACTGTAGAAGTTCTAACCTATGACCACTAGGGCTATTATCTAGACTCCAAGCATTTTAAGTCTCACCAGAGAAATTGTATTCTTATAAAAAATTACCAAGAATTGTTTTCAAACCATAGTTGCATTTGTATAATACAGCATCAGATGAAAATATATTAAAAATGGCTTCTGCAAAAACTGAGTTATATATCAGAAAGTCCCTACAAAGGTGAATCCTCAAGGTAACACTGCTGCTAAATTAGATATAAGTAAGAAAAACATAAAGAGATAGAAAGGGAGGATGGGGAAAGAAAGCAGAATTCTATGATTTTAGTGCCCATTCTTAGAAGTTTTTAATCTAAAAAAAAAAAAAAAAAACCTGGAAATTACAGATATACTATGGGCAGCACATACCATATTCTAGAAGATAAGTTCTGGTCAGTAGACCCATAGGCAAAATCAAAGCTTTGGTCAATGAGACAATATTAGCAGTTCTATTTGCACATTTCTATCTATAAATGAAATGCTAACGGGATATATTTTTCTTCATGGCTTCCATTTTTTTTTTTTTTTTTTTTTTTTGCGATACTAGGGGTTGAACTCAGGGGCATTCTACCTCTGAGCTACACCCCCAGCCCTATTTTTTATTCTTTATTTTGAAACAGGGTCTCACTAAGTTGTGGAGTGCCTCACTAGGTAGCTGAGGCTGGCCACGAACCCGGATCCTCTGGTCTCAGCCTCCTGAATGCTGGGATTACAAGCGTGTGCCACCACGCCTGGCTCATGGCTTCCATTTTTAACTAGCTTTCAGGAATTTATCTTTAACACGATCTCAAATATAATGAACCTAGCTCCACAGTTATGTTCACTGCTGGTTTAAACAAGAGACTCAAAATCCTGCCCCATGAATACATATCAAAATATGTCTAAAATATGTTCCTTAACCAAGTAAATCCACAAGAAAAATGTATCCTCATAGTAACTGCATAGATTGCATGTATGAGCATGTTGGCCACAGTACTGTTTACACAGCAAAACGTGGGGAACAACTTGGAACCACAATGGCAGGAGATCACATGGCCAGTCAAGGGGTGGTCCAGTGAAGGAAGCCAGAGCAAGGGGGTCAGGCTCACTCTTTATAATAACCTCTTCTTGAGAACTCAGGGTTCCACGAGAACTACTTTAATCCCTTCCAAAGGCAGTACCCTCAAGGACCTAAGGACCTGCCACCTGGCCTGGCCTCTCAAAGGTTCCATCGCCTCCCACTTCACCACTCTTGTACCAACTTTCCAACATAGAACTCTTGGAGGACAAAACACATTCAAACCACAGCATAATTTAATTCTATTTATTTTTTTATTTCTAATTGTACTGGGAAGTACAGTGGTACTCTCCCACTGAGCTCTATCCTCATCCCTTTCTATTTTTTAATTTTTAGACAGGGTCTCACTAAGTTTGAGGCTAGCCTAAAACTTTTGATCTTCCTGCCTCAGCCCCAGTAGCTGAGATTACAGGTATGGCACCCAGAAATCTCAAGTTTTAACAACAGGGATAGGTATGTCCATACCCAATAAAATATTATACAGCCATAAAATTTATATCTACCTTAAACACAGAAAAGTATTCAAATATAAAGAGAGAAAATCAGATTTTAGAATTTTAAACAAATAGTCACCTAATTGAATATAATGTAAATAAAAAATGTTAACTGGTTATTTCTAAGAGGTGGAATTACATGTATATTGGATATTTTTATTATGTTTCCTTTTTATATGTAAAACTTTGAATGAACTTTTCTTTTAAATATGAGTAAATCATATTTTAATCTGCTAAAATCTAAAGTTAATAAATTGATGAAGAATTAATGTATTATGGACCTGGACAGTGAAATCAGGAAACCTGGATACTAGAATAGAATTTGCTATTACTCCACCATAGGGCTGTCTGTATAAGACATAGCATCTCTATCTTCATCCATTGAATCTGTGCTGGTTATATAACTCGCTTTAATCAACGAATGTAGAAAGGACACTGCAAAATTCCCAATCCTAGGTCTCATGGCCTTCACTACTCCTTGTACTGTCTTGAAAGCCCCATGAGAAGAAATCCAAGATGGCCTCATTGTGGATGCAGAACCACATGGGAAGACAAGTCCAGCCAACAGCCAGCACCAACTACCAGATATATGAGTGAAGCTATCTTAGGCCATCCAGCTTCAAGTGTAGCTGCCAGCCAATGGCTGCTGTAAGAGTAACCCCAGGTAAAATCAGTGGAAGGAACTCTCAGTCAAGCCCAATCTAAACCAATATCCTAAGCAAATAAAATGGTTGTTATTTTAAGCCATTAAGTTTTGTGATGTGCCATGCAGCAGTAGATGATTTCTGTATTCCTTACTCATATAGTATTGCTATATATATATAGTTTATTTTGTTTTTTGAGGTGCTGGATATTATACCCAGGACCCCATGTGCTCTACCACTAAGCTACACTTCCAGCCCTTAGACTATTCTTATAGACCAATTTACCCTAAGATAAAATTGAAATTATACTGTGTATGCTAGTTCTACAGTTCTGTGGTATTTTTGAAATAGGAACATATGCAGGGCCCCATAGTTACTTCCGTCTTCAACTCAGAAACGTAAGAAGAGAATGGAACACTTGCTACTAAAAGACTTTGCATTCCTTATACAAAAACCCCTCTGTGCAGCTGTAGATTTTGGGTTTTTTTTTCCTAAGTCCAAGGGCCTTGATATATGTGACTTCATAGTTTGAGTCTCTCATCAACATATGCTCATCAATAGAGAGCATTGCCAGGATCCTAGCACAGGACCAAGTTAGATACTGAAAAAAGTAAAACCAAGACCACCACCTTAACACCAGCATGAATAAGGAGGATAACACACAGTGAGGGTTGAGAGAGCTGAGGGCTTTATAATATGCCAACACTGGGCTCAACAACAGAGAGACAGTACAGAAGAGTTCTTGAGAACAACCCTGAAACCAGATGCTCTACCACTTCCTGTCTAACCTTGAGCGAGTTTCTTTTTTTCTTTTTTTTACAGTGCTGGGGATCAAACCTGGGGCTTTGTGTTCCTGCATGCAAGGCAAACACTCTACCACTAAGCAACACCCCCAGTTCATTGAGCAAGTTATTTCATCTTTCCAAGTGCAGTTTTCTAATTTGTTATATGGAGATAATAACAATACCTCTATCTCATTGAGTTATCAGAATTAAAGCACTCAGAACACAGTCTAGCACACAGTAAGTGCCCAATAATTATTAACTTTCTGCATTATTATATGTCATTTCATTTAATCTTTAAAATATTTTACACATGGAAAAGTAAGTCTTGGAGAGATTAAAAAACTTGTTATCAAGTAACAAAGCCAAGTTCAAAACTCACTTTTTTTTTTTTTTTTTTTTTTTTGCGGTACTGGGGATTGAACTCAGGGGCATTCTACCTCCGAGCTATACCCCCAGCCCTATTTTTTATTCTTTATTTTGAAACCGAGTCTCACTAAGTTGCAGAGTGCCTCACTAGGTAGCTGAGACTGGCCGCGAACCCAGATCCTCCGGTCTCAGCCTCCCGAATGCTGGGATTACAAGCGTGCGCCACCACGCCCGGCTCATTTTTTTTTTTTTTTTTTTAATGCAGTAACTAAACCCTTCATACCATGTGACAACTTTGGGATTTAAAATAACACAGGAGTGTCAAACCAGGTCCCTAGGGTCAGAAACATGTTTCATATTTATAGAATTTCAGCTCCAGAGTAGGCTCAGCTAAAGAGATGGAAGCTTAGGATAATCCCACCCATGTTAGAGATAAAGACCATGGCCACAATATATCAGACACTGACACTTTGGTTTCTACAACTTTGTTAGCCATGTACTTGGTAAGAAAAAAATGTTGGTTGATGTTGTCCACTAAATTCACTGTATTACCTCTCCATCATGGGCAGTAGTTGGAATTTCCCTTTCTTTCATTAAGATTATGCAACTATCCAAAGACAACAGTGTCCATTGTACTGAAACTTAATTTTTTTTTGCTATGTTAGAAAATTAGAGGTTTTTAAAGAAAAATTATTATAGAAAATTAAGCTCCATTTAGAGAACCTCTAATTCTATTATATGTTGTAGATAAAATAATTACCATTTATTCAAAGACATCCAGCTGGTTAGTAAAAATGAAATGAACCAAATAGATTTCCTTTTTGAATTTTTAAGCTTTAACTTCTCTACAGGAGATGGAAGTGAAACAATAGACAAGTTTAACCCACAGAACTGTTCTTCTAAGTTTAGTTCTACCTAAATTGAGTTTGGTGACTTTTTAAAAAAACACTTTTCCAGACTCACAGGAAATGGTTAAGCAACCTCAGAGAAGACATTTGTTTTTGCACGACAATTTTTTTTTTTTTTTTTGCAGTACTGGGGATGGAACCTGGGGGCATTCTACCTCAAAGCTACAGCCCCAGCCCTATTTTTTTTATTCTTTATTTTGAAACAGGGTCTCACTAAGTTGCAGAGGGCCTCGCTAAGCAGCTGAGGCTGGCCGTGAACCCGGAACCTCCAGTCTCAGCCTCCCAAATGCTGGGATTACAAGTGTGCACCACCACGCCTGGCTACAACAAATACTTTTTAAGTGAGTTATCTTCAAATAATAGGGTATCTTAAAACTGTCCAAGCTCTCACTAAACTGAAGAAAATCTACATGACACCATAAGCTATTGCTGTAATCTGGATATTACTATTTCTTTAAAAAGAGCATTGGAATTCATTTTTTAAATACATTTTTACATTTTATAATAAAATGAATTTCCAAGATTTTAAAGCTAAATCAGAAAAATAAAAATCACTGCAGAGAACAGATACACTGATGGTTCAGGACAGAGTGACAAAGTTCCCTATTGTTCTCAAACAAAACAAACTGAATATGATCATGGAAAAAAAATGTATGTTGAGAGAAATTTCTCATGTTGTATTATAGTTGATTTTCTTGAGAAAAATATGCTGCTTCTCTTTTCCTACAGTACTAAGTTGATTCTTGGTATAGTAAAATGAGATACATGGAATGTGAGATTATGATTTCTAAGATAAAATTTTTCTGCCTAAGTAATGTAACTCTACTTACTAATTTTTTCTTCAGTACTGGGGATTGAACACAGGGGTGCTCTACCAGCGAGCTATACGCCCATCTTATTTTATTTTGTCTCACTAAGTTGCCAAGGCTGGCCTACAACTTGAGATCCTCCTGCCTCAGCTTCCCAATTGCTGATATTAAAAGGCCTGAGCCACCGCACCTAGCTTTACTTATTAATTTTTTTAACTTTTTTGTGTCACAAATATTTATGACATGTGTTACCATTTTCCTGTCTCTTACAAACACTAGTCTGAACATACAGTTATCGCTGAGGGGGAGGGGAATCAATGGTTACACTGTCACTTGCTAGGACACAGAGCCCAGTGTCCTGGGTGAAAAAGACATTTACATAGTTAATGACACTCCCCAACCCACAGCCCAAAATTTGGCCAATTTGCCTAAAATGCATGTTAATTTACAACTTAAAGTTTATAGAAAATCATATTACATGTTTTTTTCCTTAAGTTTTAGTTTATATCTATTCATTGAATCAAATTTCATTGCAACTGTTCATTTTTCAAGGGATCTGTAAGTTTAGAGCCTAATTTTTATGATTCATAATATTGGACAGTAAACATTTATTTTACTTAAAAAATATTTACTTGTTAAAGCCAATTATATAATCTGTGAATTAGAATAAGCTTAAAAAGCAGATTTTACTAAAAAATGTGTTGAATATACATACAATTTATTACTATCCTTAATATCAGCACCATACATAAGACTTATAATTTGAAATACACAACATATTTTTGTGACTAAAATTTTTTGATCTTCCTAGATTCGGAAAATCCCCAACTTGGTTAAGATATGGAGAATTAGGTATAGTGTTATGACTTTAGCTAAACCAGACTTTAAAAATTAAAACAACACATGTACTATGCAAATCTTCATGTTGGTAGAGCCCCTGTCTAGTAGACAACATTCCTAGGTTCAATTCCCAGGATGACACACAATCGTGCACATGCGTACACACACACACACTCTCTCTCTCATCTCATCTCATATAAATAGCTATACATATTATAAAAGCTAAAATAAAGATTTCAGAAAACTGTTAAATTATTTAAATGTACTTACATGACTTGAGGAATTGACCAAGGATCAATTTTTGGTGTATTACGAACCATACCCAAATAATTCCAACCCCATCTCTTCCTCAATTCTACCCACAGGACACCTCAACAAACACAGATATAATTATATTAACTGTAAGTTAATTATAAAGATAGAACCAATCTTGTAGAAACTATTCTGGGTCCAGTATAATCACAATGGTCCTTAAAGCTTGAAGAAGAAAGCAGAAGAGGAAGATTAATATTAAAAAGACTTGACTTGCCTTTCCCAGCTTTTAAAGTCAATAAAGGGGGCTAGAAGCCAAGGAATGTGGGTGGCCCCTAGCAGCTGGAAAAATGGAGGAAATGGACCCTATCCAGACCCTGCAAAGAGGAACACAACCCTAGGAGTCCCTTGATTTTAGCCTGGTAGAACTCATGTCAGGGAGCTGACCTGCAAAACTATAAGATAATAAATTTGGGTTGATTGCTTAAATTTGTGATAATTTGTTATGGTGGCAATGGAAAACTAATAAGGCATGGCCAATATTCATGACTAGGCAACTCCCCTTTAGCACTTTGGAGGAGTTAGGAGTTACCCAAAGTCCACTGTGGTGTTTCCAATTATGTTTAATATAGCTACTAAGTAACTCAACTAACTTATAAAACAGATGAAGAAAGCCATTCTGAGAAGATCAGCTGAGATCTTTGGGAAAACTCAAGAAAGGAAAGCCACTATCACTGTTGCTGAACTGGGTGTGTGACAACTCTAAAGAAAGACTGGGGGAAACTGTGAAAGTAGACAAATGTTGCACTCAGATTACTGCACAGGTGTCCACGTTTTCACTTCACTTTGTGGGAGATTATGGATTCAAAACTGGAGAAGCAATGCACGTGGGGTGAGTGTTTGTTTTCACTTTGTTCTTGTCTTTCTTCATTTTGCCCAGAGGACAGGTTGTAGTCAGCAAGTAGCCAAGTTGTAGCCAAGGAATGTGGGTGGTAAAACTCCACCAGGTCCCACCTTTTTAGGCAGAGGAGCCGGGAAAGTAGTCCCTGCAGCCTTCCAGTATTGAGAGAATACCAGAGGAGAGAAAATTGGAGATGAAGATCTCCTAAATCTGTCTATGAACCCACAAAAATTATAGTTTACCACTGAGCTATGTACGTGCATGACAGACCAAAACCAATATAACAAAGTATGTTCCTTTCCATTGCTGCTGTAATAAATTGCCACAGACCTGGGGGCTTAAAACAATACAAGTTTATTATTTTACAGTTCTGGAGGTCAGAATTCTAAAACCAGTCTCGCTAAGCTAAAACCAAGGAGGCTCAAGGAGATGAATACATTTCCTTGTCTTTTTCAGTTTCTAGGCAGTGTTTGCGTTCTTTGGCTTGCGCTCCCTTTCTTCAAAGCCAGCAGTGGCCTGCTGAGTCTTTCTCACACTACATTATTCTCATACTGACTCTTTGGTCTTTCTCCTCCACTGTCAAAACACCTTTATAACTACATTAGGTCCACATGGATAATCCTGGATACTCTCTTATCTTAAGGTTAGTTGATTAGCAACTATAATCTTAACTGCAACTTTAATTCTCCTTTACAGGTAACCTAGACATCTCTGGGGGGGGGCATTATTCTGTCCTCTATACAAAGACTATGAGAACTAAGTTGAGATTGGAATTGCCGCCCACAGAAGGCAAAACAACTCAAGGTCTGACCCCAAGCAGGTGGACTCCTGCACAGAAATACCAACATTCTTCAAAGGACTAACACAGGACCCAAGGTCTACACAATATGACATTCACAGTGTCCAGGATACAATCCAAAACTACTTCACATATACAAGACCAAATAACTGTGAATAATGCTCAGTGGAAAAGACAAAACAGATGAAAGAACTTTCAAGCAGTTTAAAAATTTTATTGTAACTATGCTCTGAAATAGTGAAGAACATATTCAAATAAAAAAGATTAAGACTCTCAGTAGAGAAGTAAAAATAAAAATTTTAAGCTAAAATAAAAAATATATCACTGAATGGCTTCAGAAGCATGATGATAATGACAAAATAAAGTTTAAAGTTAATCTGAAAACTTAAACATCACTGGGAAAAGAAAGACTGAGAAAAAATGAACAGTACCTCAGGGACCTGTAGGACAATATCAAAAGGATTAAAATATATATAGTTGGAGCTCCAGAATGACAAGAGGAAAATATTATGGAAGAAATATTATCTGAAGAAATAATGGTTACAAACTTTACAAATATGGTGAAAGATATAATTTACTGATTCAAGAACTTCAATGAAACTAAAAAAGAATAAACCCAAAGATAACCAATCTGAGACACAAATAATCAATCCAGGCCAAAAAATAAAAACTTGAAACCAGTTAGAGAAAGAAAACATATTACATACAGGGTAACAAAAATTCAAATTACCATACCCTTTTTTTTTTTTTTGCAGTACTAAGAATTGAACACAGAGGTATTCTACCTGGGACCTACACCCCAGCCCTATTTTTATTCTTTATTTTGAATAAGTTGTGAAGGGCCTCACTAAGTAGCTGAGGCTGGCTGTGAACCTGTGATTCTCCTGACTCAGCTTCCTAAGTACTGGGATTACAAAGTACACCACCATGCACAGCTATTACCATGGATTTCTTAATAGAATGCTATGGAGACTAAAATACAATGAAGCAACATCTTTAGTGCTTTTATATAGAGAGAACTATGATATATACATATATCACATATATATGTATGTGTATATATATATATCCATCCTGTATAAACAGGTATCCAGAATATGAAAAATTCTTAACATTCAATAAAACAAAAAATCAAATTTAAATGAATGGGCAAAGGATTTGTGTATTTCACAAAAGATAAACTAATGGCCAAAAAAAGAGAGAAACACCATGAAAAGATAATGTTGATAGTCATGAGAGAAATGCAAGTTAAAACTACACTAAGATACCACCATACACCCATTAGAATAACTAAAGTTAAAAGATTAACCATACCAAATTAATAAACATTCTCATATAATGCTATTGGAGATGTGAAGTGTACTATCAGCTTGATAATTAAACAGTTTCTTAATAAGTTACAACATACAGTCACTAGATGAACCAACTAAACAACCCCTAGGTATTTACCCAAAAGGAAAACATAAAACAATACACAGGGACTTGACTAGGCTGTTCACAACAGCTTTATTTATAATAGTTTAAAACAAATGTCCATCAAGAAATATGAACAAATTATGATATATTTATATAGTGGAATACTATTCAGTGATTTTTTAATGAAATTATTATCTTAAGTGGAAGAAGTCAGCAAAAAAAAAAGAGGAGTATGGAATGATTCCATTCATACAAAATCTACATAATTCCATTTATATGCAATTCTAGAAAATGCAAACTTATTATAATGATAGAAAGCAGAACAGTGGTTACTAAAGAATGGAAATAGAGGGAGAGGTAGGATTATAAAGTTTTTCTTTTTTTTTTTACCTTGACTTTAAGTCTAGAAAATATAACACTAAGAATCAGGTATATGCAACACTTCAGCACACTGATTTTAGTTATACAAAGGCCATTTCAAGAGGCTCATTCATTGGAACAATTGCTACACATTCACATGCCAGACTCCAGGTCTTTGTTGCACAATTACCTTCAGTCTACTCACACCAAAAGGAGCCAAAGTCTTCTAGGTAAAAGTATTTATGATACTTACTGTAAACACCAGCAGAGTGAAAGGCTAATTCCCCATAATGTTAATAAGTATTTCAAGGTATTTTGAATGGATGGGTAGATGTATCATCTACTTTTCTAGATCCCCAGTTCAGTCAGGGGAACCTACATGCACATTCTAAGATGGTCATGTTTACATTTGATCATTTTACCATAAGTATTATTCTGGGAGGGTGGAAGACAGTTTAGACTATTTATCATTTAAACTTTGAATTTCATAGCTTCAATGCCCTCCATTTTATCATGCCATAACATAATACTAATGTCTACAGACAGCCTAAAACCACTGATACCCCTGCTATTGACAGGTTAATACAGAATATGTACCAGCAACAGTTTTACTTATTCTGTGATGCACCCAGCAGTCAAAGGCTTGACAGGTATTTTGAATTATCTGGTGAGCATTCCTTAACCTCGGGGATAAAGCAAACATAAAGTGACAAACACCGGATAGAAATGGCTACAGTTTCAGAATCAGAAGTAGCTTGCACTATGCCCACAAGTATTTTTATATTAACTTCACTAACACATCTGGAGTATAAAGTAAATCATGAAATAGTTCACACAAACTAAGACATAGATCTGGTGTGCTCTTTGAAATTATTACTTTAGTTGAAAAAATACCAAATACAATTGCGCAAGAGAAAGCTTTCAGACCAACAGCTACAACACATGAAAATCCTAGAAATGAATGAACCACACATTTCTATATATGGACTCATTATTTGGTCACATAGGATGTCCCATATAAGGGAAGGCAATGCAGGGAGTGAAGGTCCCTCTCTGGCTCATTTTATTTTATGGCATAAACTGGACCTTAAATGGCTTCATATGTCTGAGTGTGAGACAAGGGACAGGAAATGCAAAAGTAGTAGTTAGTGGAAAGAATTAGTAGCTTGCACTTAAGCAAGTCTTAGATGTTAAACTCTTCCATTAAATTTGCTCTGAGAAAAGGACAAGATAAAAGATCTATAACAATTTTGTGATGAGAACTGTCTCTATATTTATGCCTTATCAGCATATCACACTAAGAAAATGCCAATCAAGAACATGAGGATCTAGCCCTCTAGGTGGAGAAAATCCAGATGAAAATCAGTGTGTGGCTTACCGGAAGAATCCTCCCTTCCCCATTGCCAGCCAAACTGAATTATAGTATAGCAAGTTTATTACAGATTAACTGTTTCAGGTTTAGTTAAGTCTCACAGGCTGGTACCAGTTGGCCTATGTAGTCCCAGGGGCAAAGTTTGGAAACAGGTCAATCCAAGTCATCTTTGGTCCCAAAGAATCCAGAATAAAAGAGGGTTGATTCTAGGTCTCTTAAAAGATCTAGATAATTTTATGGCAGAGCAGGTTTGGGACAAAAGGTTTTGTACCATCCTGGACTTCTGGACCCTCAGATCAGGACAAGTATTAAAAAAAAAAAAATTGTTTCTGGACTTAGCCATATAGGCCTTTAATTCATTGAAATTAAGATAAGTCTAAGAAGTCACTGAAGGCCTGACAAATTAAATAACATATCTCTACTATGTGTGAACTAGAGGTCTGGGGGTGATGGAAAAGAGTCAGCTTATTAAAAATCATCTAGGTGTAAACAGAAAGAGTGATAAAAATAAATCTTAAAAGATAATTAGTTTAAAAATCTATGTCCTCCCCACTTTGGAACCATCCAAGTTTGAAATAAATGGCTCTGGGATTCTCAAATAAGCAAGATATCAGAAAATGTGCTTGTTAGTATGCCTGGCCAAAGCATTTCTGTCTCATGACATAGATCTATCCCAAGAAACTTGCTTCCTGGTTCCAACAGCTCTACTTTCTACCTGCAATGGGCTCTTAAAGTTATTCTTCTCTAGTGTTTGAAAATAGTAGGTTTAATGTTTAAAGTAATAGTTCTCAAGATGTGGTAAGGGTACCCTTGGGAAGCCCTGATACCCAATCTTAGGGGGTCTTCAAAGTCAAAATTATTTTCATAATAATATCATGTTATTTTATATTTTTATTCCTTTCTCAAATCATGAGCATACAGTAGAGTTTTCCCAGGGCTACATGGCATGTGATAGCACAACAGACTAAATGCAGAATCAGTCTGAAATCTAGTTTCTTCTATTAAGCCAGACATTTTAAAAATTTGCAACAATGTAAAACAATGCTTCTCACTTATCTTTTTCTTTTGGAAAATGTTTTTTTCATTAAAATGTTATTTATGTTAACATATAAAATGTTTTTG
>PVLC010033520.1:0-17487 GCA_004027655.1 Graphiurus murinus | reverse complement strand
ATAACATGAAATTTATAGTTTTCTGGACTCTTTCCTATACAAAATTGTTTTTCCTCAGTAGCTATCATGTGAGCATTTTCCAAGCCAGGTGCCCTATTCACACAAGTAGAATCCTGGATGGGCAATTTGAGGAGCACTTTATAAAAGAGTTTTTACAAATATGTAGGTGTCATATAAAGAGGGATAGCACAATAGCAAAGCTTACAACAGGTGAGGAGCATTGCTAAGCCCTAAGTGTGGAGGGGTAAGGAGAGAGAGCAGTTGCAAGGACCCAGAGAGGGCAACTGGATCGGAAGGGCCATCTGAAAGGAGCACTGAGGGATATAGCCACTTTGTGGGGACTCAGTTATATGGAAGAGAGAACGGAGGAAATATATGTCCAGTCTCTTTCTCCTCTCCTTCTCTCATCCTGCAAATGTTCAGTTGGGCCAAACACAATCAGAAGTTCATAAAATCATGCACCAGCATGAAGAGGTTGGAGAGTGAATCTGGAAGAGCCAGTGATGAAAGTCATCTAACACGTCATGGGTGGCTAATGGTTGCTATGCAAAAAAAGAAAGAAAGATGATGTTGGCAAAATAAGTGATGGCTGAAATAAAGCCGTGTGTGTGTGTGTGTGTGTGTGTGTGTGTGTGTGTGTGTGTGTGTATCAAGATTTTACTTAGGGTATAAGGAAGGACATAGTATGTACTATTTTCAAATATTATTTTTACTTGAACTCTTTTTAAAGAAACAAAAGAGCTGATGTTTTACAAAAATCACTTTAATCAAAGATGCACTAGACATACTGTAACTATCTTACCTGACCTCCAGCTTTCCCATAAACAAGCTAGCGGTTGCCATATTATTCATCTCTCTGTCCCTGTTAGCTGAGATATAAATGTTTATTGAATGAGTCAGTGAGTCAATGAGTGATTGAGTAAGAAAGTAAAAGGAATAAATCAACTCTATAAGCATAATGTTCAAGGCTCTCCTAATAACATTTTCAATGTTACCTACTCTACTTCTCTATTCCTGCCAAACTATTTCGGGTGTACGCTGTGCCTCCCTCTGGTGCCTTTGATAGTCCTATGTTCTCCATCAAGAACAGACTGTCTCTAGCTTGGTCCAGCTGCTGTCTGGGACTAGATCATTCTTTATCATGGGAGAAGGCTTATGTACTGTAGGATGTTCAGCAGCATCCCTCTGGACACGAGTTGCACTTTTACAATTGTGACAACCCAAAGTGTTTCCAGTTAATGTTAAATGTCCCAGGGTGGTGGTGGGGATGCTGGACTCTATTTGAACCACTATTCTAGAAAACCACTCCTGCCTTTTTGTCGGTAAAATATAAAAAGACACATCAGGATGCGACCTTCACAAAAATTGTGAGCTTCTAAAAACTATATATCATATCTCTCTTTGCTTAGCCTTTGTGGTATTTACTATTAACTTTGCATATAAGATTTTGAATTTTATTCCTTGAATAGTCCCATTAGGTGAAAATTCCATGAGTATATTATTTATTTCTAAATATACCCAATGATGTATCTTTCATAGCCAATAGCATATGCTTAATAAATATTCATTTAAATGAATGAACAACTATGTTTTCATACTTCAGAATTGACATCATACAGTGAAACTTTCTTTTTGCATTAAGGGCATATGAGAAAAACAAATAAGAGAGGTTGAACATGATGGACCTCTTTTTGTAATACTGAGCTGAAAGCAATATTTACTCACTTGCTGGGATATGAGATATTTATAATTGGAAGAAACCCAAAATTCAGGAAAAAAACAAGTTATTCATGATTCCATAGTCTAAATCTTTAAGATTTAAAGTGGGATTACACATCTATTTCATAATTTGTGCCTTTAAAATTTCTAATTAATGTAGGTATCGAAATGGAGCTGTTAAAAATAAGTTGAGGGGACCAAATGCATGATTTTGGCTGGCTAATATTTACCATAAAAGTTTACCTTTAATACTGAAGCCCATAAAATTGTTTTCATCTTCAAAGGACTTTAAAGCATTAATTAATTATTGCAAGACTCCTGTGCAATAAATAATTAGGTGCTATTATTGCTTCACTTATTGATGGGAAAATTAAACAAGATTGCTTAGGAATTTTCTCCAATTTATTTGGGTCAGTTACAATGTTAAAAATCTAATATCTTTCAGCATACCTGGTTTTCTTGCATTGTATAACCTAATTTAAGAACTATATTTATGAAATATATTTTATGAGGTTTGGTAACAGAAACCCCAAATAATTTCTAATATCAGAGTTATAAATAATAAACTTTCCTATTTCCACCGAACATTAAATCAAACTTCAATCTTCGTATTCCAGTTCATGAACTATGAAACTTTAAATAGTGGTAAGTGATTTCTAGAATTACACTTCCATTCCTTCAGCATGATTATTAGTAATTCCATAAAAACTTTCTCACAAGGAAATATGTAGTCTTTTTTAAATCCAGCTTTAAAAAAAAAAAAAAAAGAAGTTCAGAAAAGATGATATTCTAGGATTTACAAACCTAGCATTTCCCTTGGGAAATAAAATGACAAGAAATTTACTGTGTTCTGTCACGTTTTGTTATGTATTCAGAAATAAACTGTTGGAAAAGTTTTGAATATTCTGTCAATTTTGTGTTTGTGAATTTGCTATTTCTGATTAATTCTAGGGGTTTTCACATGTTTAGGAAAGTGAATTTTCCATCGTCTTACTGCCATCCAGTATGGATTGTCTTTGTATTTGTACCACTTACTGAATATGGAGATTCAAAATGACATGTGCAGCAGCATGCTCACCTTCATGAATCTGTTTCTTTTTGGAGGAATCAACCATTTCATTCTTCTTCCAAAGTGGCCATTTAAGTAGCAACAACCATTCACTAAACATCCAATTTTTATAATCATAACTTGTCTCCTGCTGGATGGTATATACTTCCACAGGATAGGTCAACCAATAACAGTTTCCCTCTATTAAAAAAATAGTAATACAAAACAAAACATAAGCTCATCCTTTGCTGAAGAGTGCTACAAAGAGAGGGGATGGTGAATGGAACTGGGTTACTGCTTGAAGCTCTGAATGAACGTGATCTGCTCAGTGTAAAGGAAGCTGTGGGAGGAAGTGATGCATTGGGAAGCACATGTGGTGTCTCTGTAGTAGCAGAGAAAGTTTTTCAGTGTTGTTTTGTCCTCATTAGTAAGACTGCTCTCGACTAAATACTATCACTGTGGCCAAGAACTCTGGCAGGAGAGAAATATGGTGAACCCCAAACACAACAGCCACTTCCAAACACTGCCCTGTTATTTCTACATCCTAGACAACTATATATTTGCCACCACTAGGCCATTCCTCTGAATGGGTGGTTGAGTAAAATCAAGTGTGGACCAAGAAAATACTCCTGAGTTGTTACAGAAAACAGCCAAAACTAACATTTTCCCTGAGCTCACACTGAATAGGCCAATATAAAAACACTTGTAGCAAGAAATATTCTGTCATCTCTTTTATTTTCTTTCTGAAGTGATCTTAGGTTCTATTGATAGAATCAAAATGTGACAAAATATTACTTGAGATATAGAAAAGTCTTACATTAAGATATGGTTGCTTTTGTTAAGCTGCAAGCATGATGCTTTGGAGGGATAAAGGGAAAGAGGGAGGTGTGGAAGGAGAGATGAACATAGAAGAAAAGTACAAAGAAAATGAAAAGCCTTATTGACCGCCTATTTGTTCTTTAAAGTATACCTTTAAGCATTTCTCTACCTGCTTTGTCAATTACTCTTTACCATATGCTATAAAGCTGTGTATTTATAAACCAACTTTACAAATTAAAAACTCATGCTCAATATTAAACACCCCATGATTACTCACTATGAGTAACTGCTATAAAACAAATCTAGCTCTGCAGGCCAACATTTTCAACTTTACAATCTTTATATCTGAACAACATTTAAACAATGAACAATTTATTGAGGACATTGAAACCAAAGATAAGCATTGGGTTAGAGAAAATTCCATTCAATAAAACAGTGCAAGAAAGAGAAGTTCTAGTAGAAAATTATGCCCCCTCGAAATAATTTTAAGAATAAGGAAAACAAGCTGGCTATGGTGGCACTAGTCCCAATACTTGGGAAGCTGAGACAAGAAGATCACAGGTTTGAGGCTAGCCTGAAGAAATATAGTTAGACCCTGTTTCAATAGAGGAAATGGGGCTAGGGGTATAGATTTGAGGTAGAAAAATCCCCTAGGTTCAATCCCCAGTACCACAGAATAACAAGAACACAAAGAAGAAGAGAGAAGGAAGGAAGGAAGAAGGAAGAAGGAAAGAAGGAAGAGAGGAAGGAAGGAAGGAGAAAAAAAGAAAGGATAAAAAGAAGAAGGAAGAGGCGATGGAAGAGGAGGAAAAAGAAGACAATATAGAAAGTCAGAAAAAAAAAATAATGAAGCCTTGAAACAACCACAGCTAGGACATTTAGCTTCATTAAAAACATTAAGTTAAAAGAAAATAACCAATTTATGATGAATTAAGTTGAACATAATAAAAATTCTTAGTCAGCAGAACAGTCTACCATCCAAAATGGATGCATTTATTAATTGCTTAGTATAGTACATGTCATTATCTTTTCAGAAGATGAATAAAATGTGCACAGAAAGAAAGAGATAAAGGCAAAGGAGAGGAAGGAAGGTAGGCAGGTAGGGAAAGACAGAGAAAAGGAGAGAAAAAGAGGAGGAAAAACAAAGATAAGATCTTCATTGCCCTGACTTGTCAGTGGACAGCTCTGCCAAAATTCATTGCAATGTCATTAATCTCACACTGAAAAGTTTTCAACTCATTTGACACCACTCATTTCTCAACCAAAGTGACACTACCAATTCAAATTAATTTTTCACATATTTCCTCAGCTACTTTTTGTGATGTATTATATCTTAGCAACTACTTATTACATATATTCTCTTTCATGTATTCTTAAAATTTTTAATTCTATATGAAGAAATCAATTTCAAGACAAGTTATCCTTTAAAAGACCATGTTACTGATTACTCATGAATTCTGTTGCCCTCTAAATTTTCCAACAATATAAGCTTATAGGAAGAACTGGTTTGCCAAAAACAACTCTTTTTTTACAATCACATACCATTTTTATTTCATCTTCCATAGGATCTATATATTTCACATAACAATAAGATCTAAAAATCAATTCCTTTTCTGTTTTCATGAATGATGATTTTCAAGGGCATTGGTTCCTTAAACGCCTACATAGTAAGAGAAGATTCTCATCTTATAGGAAGGAAGATAATCATAACGGGGAGCTCTAGGTTTGGGTTTTGTTAGTTTTTTCTGTTTTATTTTTTTCCTTTCTGAAATATAATTTTGAGTGATTTAGGAACAACATAAAGTCAGAGGTTGATTCTGGTGCTTTCATTCTCATGAAACTCTGACATCTACCAGGAAGAAATCAGATATATGATGTATCAAATCTAGGTTCTATGAGCCATGTAGTTACTTGTATTAAACACTACATTAATACCAAAGCCAAATAAAGAAAGCTCAGGAAAAGAAAACTACAGGCCTATATTGCTGATGAACTTAGATGCAAAACTGCTAAACAAAATACTAGCAATGCGCATTCAAAAGCCCATCAAGAAAATTATACACCATGATCAAGTCGGGTTCATCCCAGGGATGCAAGGCTGGTTCAACATACGGGAAACAATCATCACATAAACAGAATCAAAGACAAAAATCACATGAATATTTCAATTGATGTTGAAAAAGCATTTGATAAAATTTAATACCCATTCATGTTAAAAGCACTTCAGAGAATCAGAATAGAAGGAACATACCTCAACATCATAAAGGCAATATACAATAGGTCCACAGCCAACATCATGTTAAATGTGGAAAAACTGCAAGAATTTCCACTAAAAACAGGAACAAAACAAATATGTCCATTATCAACACTTCTGTTCAATATAGTACTTGAGACTCTAGCCAGAGCAATAAGGCAAGAGAAGGAAATCAAAGGGGTAAAGATAGGGAAAGAAGAACTAAAACTATCCCTTTTTGCAGATGACATGATATTATACGTAGAAGACCCAATAAACTCAACCAAAAAACTCATAGAACTGATCAACAAATTCAACAAAGTATCTGGATACAAAATCAACCTTAAAAAGTCACTAGCTTTCCTGTATGCCAACTATAAATCCACTGAAAAATAAATCCAGAAAACAATTCCACTCAAAATAGCACCCCCAAAATTAAAATACTTAGTAATAAACCTAACCAAGGAGGTAAAACACCTCTATAAGGAAAACTATAAAAAGTTGAAAAGAGAAATCGATGAAGACTTTAGAAGATGGAAAGATCTTCCATGCTCTTGGATAGGCAGAATAAATATTATCAAATGACCATCCTCCCAAAAGTGATCTACTGATTCAATGTGATACCCATTAAATTACCAAGATCACCTCACAGACATAAAAAATCAGTCCTCAAATTCAGTTGGAAAAACAAAAAGCCCAGAATAGCCAAAGTAGTTCTTAGCAACTAGAACCATGCAGGAGGCATCATAATACCTGACTTCAAACTATTCTACAAAGCCATAGTAATAAAAAAAAAAAAAAAAACAGCATGGTATTGGCACAAAAACAGACACATAGAGCAGAACAGAAGATTCAGAAACAAACCAGTTTGGGCAACACCATTTGTTAAAGAGATTATCTTTTTTCCAGTGTATGTTTTTGGCTCCTTTGTCAAAAATCAATTGATTCTAAGAATATGGGCTGGGTGTGTAGCTAATCATGCTTAGGTATCTCTTCATAAATGTATCTATTTCTTTCTACCAGAATATAGAATTTTTTCTTGGCGTGGGGTATTGGTGATGGAACCTAGGGGAATTTCTGAGCTACATACCCAGTCCTATTTTTTTAATCTTGAAACAGGGCCCCACTAAGTTGTTGAGGGCCTCTTTCAGTTGCTAAGGCTGGCCTTGAATCTGAAATCCTCCGGTCTTGGGCTTCCTAGTACTGGGATTACAAGCATGCACCACAATGAAAGGCCAGAATATAAATTCTTTATGATATGTAACCATCAAGAACATAGTATAGGCCCAGGACCTGTGGTAACACCCAATAAAGATTTGAGAAAATGAAATTTTTCTCTCCGTACAGCATATGAAGATGTTAGAATGATGTTTAAAGTTCTAATAGCATCACTTCTAGAGACAATGCACCTACTCAGTAAACTCTTACTAAATTTCAGGATATCAACTCTTATATCTAAAACATTTTCTAAATAAATAAGTAAGTGAGTAATTATCATTTGATCGGGAACCATGGTGCATATGATAAGAGCCATTGCCTCACCTTTCAATCTATGTGACATCATATCCTGACATTTGTTGCCAATATGTTAACATTGCCTGTAATTGCACTCTATTGGATACTGGATTCACTGAAACAAGTAGAGACTTTTTTGTAGGTTCTGCTTTTTGTATTTATGTAGGCAGCAAGGCCTTTCTATTGAATTGAGAAATGCCACTGGTAAAAGTTTTGACCTAACATTGTGTATAAGTTGCATATTACGAAAGTAAAAGATAGAACATTTCCAAAAGTTTGCTCCACATCTCAAAAGGAGAAGTGACATTTTCAGTTCTTTCTTACTTCTCAATCAAGAATAAAGTTCTCCCAATTTAAGAAGGAAAAACAGCAGTAATTCAGAGACACTGTAAAGGTCACTAATACATGACATAGAACTAAAGTCTGTGAAGAAAATCACTACTGAGAAAGAATAAAGCTGTCCTTTCAACCTTCAAATACACTAATTAAAATGATATCTTCCAAAAGAAAAAATGCTAAGTCAGATACTTTACAAAATAAGAGCCTAGTTTCACTGAAATTCAATTTCAAATAACCAAGAGGTTCTTAAATGTCATTCAAACCCCTACACAAATGATAGCAACAGTGATATAAAAAAGGGACATCTTATTGGTCGTATGATTCAAATTTCTAGATTTTTTTTTTACTCCAAGTCTTCATTTATCAAGGGTTAAATGTTTTCTCTCTGTGTCTATTTTAAGGGAAACCTGAAGGTCATCTATTCCCTTTAAATTCCAGACAGAACCACATTTATTTTTATACCTGAAAAATAGCTGTCTGCCCAATCCATTGCTACTTTTTGACCATTTGCTTTGGGTCTTTGTGCTTTTACTCTTAGAGGTCATAAAAATAAGAAAATTATCTTAATTTGAAAGTACTAAATCTTAGTTTAAAACCTGTATGTGGATTTTTTTTTAATGTTTTCATTTTTTAAAATTTCTCAACTCTGACTTCAGCTATATTATTATTGTTATTATATTATTATTATTATCATCATCATAATTATTACTATTATTACTGGGAATTGAACCCAGGATCTTTCACATGCTAAGCAGACACTCTACCCCTGAGCTATACCTCCCATCTTCAGCTTTATAATAATAATGCTTAAGATGTGATTTTACTACAAACAAAAATAATTTATAAATAGGTATAAAATGAAAATAAATTCACTCATTTGCTTTATCTCTTATATAAGATGCCACAATCTGAGTAAAAGGCTCAAGCCAAATCTCTGAGAACACAAGAGTGAGGTAATCACTGTATCAGGCAAGATGCTTAAGGGGCTCAGAATCTGCTACTCCAGAATAGTCTACTTTAGTATAAGGATTATTTTGAGCCAATAACTATTAAAAAGCAGCAAGAAGAACTCTTTCTTCTCCTTCTTTCTGGCTTAAATTTTCCAAGTCAAAAATTTTCCTTTCTAAAAATGACCTAAATATCCATTTGTTGAGGTGTTTCCCTCTCCGGTACCAGGAAGAATACACCAACTCCTATCTGCATAGCAAACCATATTAAACAGTCCTTATCTACTTTCTACTATTCAGTTATATTCCTAAAATTTCCTGTTTCTTGTAGCTCAATCTTCTTCTTTCATATGGAAAAGTAATATTACTTTTCCATATTTTACTGCCCCTTGTTTAAATGGTATACAAATGCTTAGGGGTTTTAAGTACCTCTTTGGGTTTTTGCTTCTTTTCTATTAGCACCCATATACATACACATTAACTTCAATAAAGCAACATATGGTATTAGGGATTGGTTATGGGATGTTCCCCCAAAAGCTCATGTGGCAAAAGCATGGTTTCCAATGAAGCAAGGAACAAAGGTGAGCTTTTATGCAAAAATTAGATTATAAGGGTTCTGTCCTCATATTTGAATTAATCAGTTCAGTAGATCTATTGATAGACAAATGGATTAATGGGAAGTGGGATCTGATTGGAGAAAGTAGGTTACTGGGGACATACCCTGGAAGAGTTTTGCATTCCCTAGATTGACACATATTCATATTCATATTCATATTCATATTCATATTCTCTCTCTCTCTCTCTCTCTCTCTCTCTCTCTCTCTCTCTCTTTCTCTTTCTCTTTCTCTTTCCAGTTTCCATTATTGGGTCAGCTTTCTTCTTCCATGCCCTTCTTCCATGATATTTCTACCTTGGAACCAACCAACTATGGACTGAACTTCTGAAACCATGCACTAAAATAAACCTTTCCTCCTCTGAGTTGTTCTTGTCAGGTATTTTGGTCATAGCAATGAAAAGCTAACACATATGTGGATGTGACATCAACAATGTGGTAGAACAGAAGGTGCTAGCCCATATCTCTGTGTGGAAATACTGACTTGAGAATCTTACACAGGAAAAAATAAATGACTCTATGAGAATTCTGAAATACAGGTGAGAAGAAACAACATCCAAGGAGAGCTCATAAATGAGAAAGACACAGTAAATAAATAGGATAGTTTTGTTTTGCCTGCATCACTGCTGCCCCAAGCACACTTAGGGAAGCTCTGAAAGAGATCCCATTGGCCCAAATAATATTTCTTGGAAGAAAGGAAAAGAAAAGTAGGAATCTGATTTTACCATGCACCAAAACACCAAATCGAAACCAGTGAAAACCAGCAACAAACTGTCACCCAGAAACATAAGATTTATGTCCTCCTACTCATGGAGTCCAACAAAAATTCTGTACTGCACCCCTCCAGCCAGCCTACTCAGAGTCTCTGGGAAGGTTTTCTTTGCCAAACCCAAAACCCAATCTGTAAAAACTAGAGTGAATAACTTATTTTTCAATGCATGAATATGCATGCAAGGCAGCAGTATCTCAAAAAATCATGGAAATGTGACATGACCAAAGGAACAAAATAAAGTTCCTGTAACAGACACTAAGGAAACAGAAATCTATGACCTGCCCAACACAGAATTCAAAATAAAGAAGCTCAGGGAGCTACAAGATGTACACAGATAGACAACTGAACAAGTCAAGGAAATTATACATGATCAAAATTAGAAGTTCCACAAAAAGATCTAAACCACAAAAAAAGAACCAACCAGAATTTCTGGAGCTAAACACTGACTGAACTGAAAATTTTAACTGAGAGTTTCAACGGTGCACTCTATCAGGTAGAAGAATGAATTCATGTGGTCAAAGACAGGCCATCTGAAATTGCTCAGAGGAACAAAAAGAATAAAGAATGAAAGTGAGGAAAGCCTATGGAACTTTTGGGATACCATTAAGCAAGCCAATATTCATATTATGATAGTCCTACAAATAAGAAGAAAAAGGTAAAAAGCTTTTGTAAAGAAATAATGGATGAAAATTACCAAAATCTGGCTGGAGGAGGTGGGTCACTGGGAACATGGTCTTGGGGATTACATATGTCCCTAGTTCCCTCCTCTTGCATTGTCTACTTCCTGATGTCATGGCTAATAGTGGATTATCTCTGCCATGTGCACTGCTGTCACAGTTTCTGCCTTGTAGCTGGCTGACTATGAACCTCTGAAATCATGAGCCCAAATAAACCCTTCCTCCTCTAAGGAAACTAGGACGTATTTTTAAATAATTTAAAATATAAACACAACATATCAAAACTTATGGCCTGCAACAAAGTATAGAGAAGTTGATAGTGATAACTTCTTAAATTAAAACAAAAAGAGATAAATGTCATCAAAATGACCATCCTCCCAAAAGTGATCTACAGATTCAATGTGATACCCATTAAATTACCAAAGTCACTCCTCATAGACATAGAAAAATCAGTCCTTAAATTCATTTAGAACAACAAAAAGCCCAGAATAGCCAAAGTATTTCTTAGCAACCAGAATGATGAAGGAGGCATCACAATACCTTACTTCAAACTATACTACAAAGCCACAGTAATAAAAACAGCATGGTATTGACACAAAAATATAGACCACTGGAGCAGAACAGACGACTCAGAAACAAACCCACACACTTACAGGCAATTGATTTTTGACAAAGGAGCCAAAAACACACTAGAAAAAAGATAGCCTCTTCAACTAATGGTGTTGGCAAAACTGGTTAACCATATGCAGGAAAATGGAAAGAAATCCCACTTCCTCACTCTGTATAAGAGTCAATTCAAGATGAATCAGAGACGTGGAAGTCAGGCCAGAGACCTTGCTTGCAGCTACTTGAAGAGGGCATAGGCCCAACACTTCAACACATAGGCACAAGTGAAAACTTTCTTAACAAGACCCCAAAGGCACAAGCAACTCAAAGGAAGATCAATACATGGGATTGCATTAAACGAAGAGCTTCAGTGCAGCAAAGGAAACTATCAAGAACCTCAACAGAGAGCATGCAGAGTGGGAGAAAATTTTTGCCTCCAATAGAAAACTAATATCTAGTATATACAGAGAACTCAAGAAACTCACAACTAAGAAAACAAATAACCCAATCAAAAATGGGCAAAGGATCTAAATAGATACTTCACAAAAGAAGAAATACAAATGGTCAATAAATGTATGAGGAAATGTTCAACCTCATTAGCAATCAGAGAGATGTAAATCAAAACTACCTTGAGATTTCACCTAACCCCAACTAGAATGGCAATCATAAAAAACACAAACAACAAATGCTGGCAAGGATGTGGAGAAGTGGGAACCCTAATACATTGTTGGTGGGATTGCAAATTAGTGCAACCACTTTGGAAAACAGTATGGAGGATCCTCAGATGAATGGCAATAAACCTACCTTATGACCCAGCAATACCACTTTTGGGTATCTACCCAAAAGAATGGAAACCAAACTATCAGATCAATGAATGTATATCTTTGTTTATAGTTGCACTATTTACAATTGCCAAACTATGGAACCAGCCAAGATATCCATCAACAGATGAATGAATTACAAAACTATGGGATATGTACACGATGGAATTTTACTCAGCCATAAAGAAGAACAAAATCATGTTCTTTGCAGGGAAATGGATGGAACTGGAAAACATTATGCTATGTGAGATTAGTCAGTCACAAAAAGTAAAAAATCATATGCTCTTCCTAATATGTGGAAGCTAGGGAGAAAGTGGGATATAAGAGGGACTCTAGATAAGGAGAAACCTTAGATGAGCAAAGAGGTGACTTAACTAAAGGTGATGGGTAGGGGAGGGAAATACCCCAATGCATATGATGTACTTTCACAAACATATCAAAGTCAATCACTAAATTGAACTTGAGAAGGAGGGAGGGGGAGGGAGTGGGGCAGGAATTGGGGAAGGATTAAATGAGAGATATGTGCATGTATGCCTTTACCAGCTTGTACCTAACAAAGATGTATAATTACAATGCACCAATAAAAAAAATTTTTAAATAAGAGAATCTAAAGAAATTTAACAATATACCTTACAAAAATAGAATAGAGAATATTAAACTAAGCCCAAAGTAAGCAAAATGAAGAAAGTAATAAATATTTGAGCAGAAATAAATGAAATAGAAAATAGAAAAAAATCAATGAAACTGAGTTGGTTCTTTTAAAAGACAAACATTTTACTACACTAGGAAATAGAAGACTAAAAGTCAGAAATGGTAGATCAGATGTTTCAACTGATGCCACATAAGGAAATAATATCATAAGGTCTATTATGAATAATTATATATTAATAAATGCAGCATGAACCTAGAGGAAAAAGATAAACTATTAGAAACACATCTCCTACCAAGAGTGAGTCAAGAAGAAAAAGCCTAAATACACCAATAATAAATAAGGAGATTAAATCAGTAATCAAAAACTTCTAAAAAAGGAAACCGATGACCAAATGGCTTATAACCACTTTACTAAACATACTTTAAATAAGTAATATCAATTCTTTTTAAGCTAAAAAAAAGGAACACTTTCAAACTCTTTTCAGGAGGCCAGCATCACTCTGATTACAAAACTAGAAAAAGACATCACAAAAAAGAAGAAAAAAAAAGAAAACTATAGACCAATATCCCTAATGAATATAAATTTAAAAATCCTAAATAAATTATTAGTAAACTGGCACATTAAAAGGATCATACAGTGTAACTAATCAAGACTTATTCTTGGGATACAAGCATGGTTCAACATACAGAAATCAATCAATGTGATACATTACATTAACAAAAAGGATAAGAATTACATCTCTACAGATGTAGAAAAAGAATCTTACAAAATTCAACATTGTTTCATAATAAAAAGAACTCTCAAGGAATTAGTTATATAAGAAACATATCTCAACACAAGGCCATATATGAAAAGCCCATAACTCAAAAATATACTAAATTATGAAAATCTGCAAGCTTTTGATGTAAGATCTGGAAGAAGGCAAGAATTCTCACTCTCTCCACTTCTATTCAACAAAGTTTTGGAAGTTCTATTCAGAGCAATTAGGGATGAAAAAAATAAAATGCATCCAAATTGGAAAAGAAAAACAAAATTATCTATTTGCAGATGACAGGATTTTATATGTAGAAAAAAAACCCTAAAGGTACACACAAATAAAAATAAACTAATATTTTACAAAGTTGCAAAATACAAAATAAACATTTAAAAATCAATTTCCTTTTTTATAAACTGACAACAAATGATCTGAAGGGAAGATTAAGAAAATTACTCCACCTATAATAGCATGTAAAAAGCCAGGTATGGTGGCACATATCTCTAATCCCAGTATTTAGGAGGCTGATACAGGAGGATCACAGGTTTGAGACCAGTCGTAGAGAATTAATGAAGCCTTCAGCAACTTAGCAAAATACTGTATCAAAATAAAAACAAAAACAAAATATTTTAATAGAGAGTATTAAACTAAGCTCAAAATAAAAATAAAATAGTAGCTTGGAGCTAGAATGCCCCTGGGTTCAATCCTCAGTGCCAAAATTAATTAAGGATGTAAAAAGAAGGAAAACTGTTGGTGAGAAATTAAATTGGTGTAGCTACATACACAAACTTATCAATGCCAATCACTGTGTGGAGCAGAGGAAGGTGGGGAGGGAGAGAAAACAGGGTAGGAACTAGGGACGGACTCAAAAAATATTGTGTGCATGTATGCCTCTATCACCCTGAAAGTCATCAAGAAGTATGATTATAATGTACCAATAAAAAATAGAATAATAAAAAATCAATATGGTAGTTTCTCAAAACAAAGAAACAAACTAAAATTAGAACTACCATAAGTTCTAACAATCCCACATCTGTGTGTATATCAAAAGAACTGAAATTAGAAACTTGAAGAGATATGCACACTTCCAGGTTAATTGCAGTGTTATTTATAATAGCCAAGATAAAGAAGCAACCGAAATGTTCTCAAGCAGATGAATGAGATAAATGGTTAAAGAAAATGTGACACACACATACAATGCAATGTTATTCAGCTATGGAAAGGAAAGAACTCCTACCACTTGTTAACACTAAAGTATTATACTTAAAAATATAATAAGAGGATAGATATTATGTTGTGTTCACACAAATAATAATAGTAAATAAGAAATCTGCATAAAATTTCTGTAGGTTATGGACAAGTTTATGGCTGATTATAATGATAGATCCATGAGTGTATACTTATCTCCAAATTCATCAAATTGCATACATTAAATATGTACAGGTTTCTAATGTCAATCATACTTCAATAAAATGGTTTTGAAAAGAAAAGAAACATATGCCTTTTCTCATATTAATCTGTCACTTGTCAGTTTAATGTGCAGTATCCCAGATACTGAATCTAAAAGGGTAAAGGAAAATTTTTCCTCTTCAACAATGCTTGGTTGCAAGAAACAGAAAATAAAACTGGTTTTAGTAAAGGCATTTCTGTGTTATATGGAGTTCAGAGTTATGGCAAGTTAGGAATGGTTATTTGCATAATTCACCAGTCCATTGTAACATGGATAACTTTGGTTCTTTCCATCTCTTCTGTATTACCATCATCAGTATATAGACACCTGTCCTTGAGCTTCTCCTTTTATGACACCAAGATGGCTACAGCAGCCTCAAAAATTAAACTATTACCAAACAAAAATATCCAAAATCTAGAATAGAAAGAGGACATATTCTTTTCCTTGTATCCCTAAACAAGAATGGCTAGAACTGTCCTAGAAGTTATCTAACTGATTTCTCTTCTTATCTCACTTGCCAAAATTCTGTCAGATGACCATGCCAGAATGAATCACTTGGCAGGAGTATAGAATTACCATAATTGATTTGGACAAATCAAATCTCACCCTTGGAGTTGGGGATTAAGCCAAATTCTCCTGATGCTCCAAGTCCCTGGGCAAAGCATGAGCAGAAACAGCGAATGTTTAATAGGTTACCAAACAGCACCGTCTGTCTTGGTTGCTAAAGCTATCCCTTTGTTGGGCTCCTCCATTGTTTTTCTCTTCTCTCCCACTTTCATTATAGTATAAAGAAAATACTAAGTTCTTCGTTTTATTTTTTTCACAACCCCAAGTTTGTAGCACCAGGTACTCTTTAGGTCCCACTAGACCACTTTGTGGCATGTCTTATAAACAGGCTAACACTGACTTCCCAAATGAAGCACTTATAAGCACATTAAGAAATATAATTGTCCATTAACCTTCCTACGCTTTGAAGATCAGCAATATAATTCACTCAACATACCTGGGAGGTAGGAAGTAGTCACAACATGCCCAGCTAATTCTATTGCTTTCGTTTTTCAAAATCGAAGGTTGTGAGGTTTGTGGTACGGTATAAACTCCTGAGGAACAAGACTTACATCCCCCAGTGATACATTATAGGCAGTTAATGAATATTTATTGGATAAGTCAGTCAGTTTTCATTATTCCTTCTGTGACTTTACATCCTGACTAGATGAAGATTGCCTTCTGGAGGCTCATTAAGCTTTCTGTATCAATTTATGGCCTTACTCTTCTCCATCCCAGGGAATTGTGACCTATCCTTCAAAAATGACCACTGCTTCATATCAGACAACACCATCAGATTTCACAAGACTTCACAGATTTGTGTAATTACATTACATATTACATGTGGGGAATATAAGGTCAGCATTGTATCTTCTAACATTTCAGAGGTAAAGGAGTGCTCCCCAACCCACCCTCACAGAGCATTCTACCATGGGCTAAAATGCACCAGGCCTTTCCTGAGCTTCTCTTTGTACACTCCAGGGACGAGTCTTTTGACATCTCTCCAGCACTCTTCCTCGGTGTGCAATTTGCTTAGCATTGTCTCCTCTATGCCCCTTCAAGGCTTTTGTCTATACAGTTGGTTCTGTCTGAAAGGCACTTTCCTACTGCTCTACCTTCTGGCTTCTCTTGAGATTCATTCTTCTACTCAGCTTGCCAGATAGCCTCAAGCAGAATTAGAACCTTTTTTTTTTTTTCCTTTTAACCATGTAACCATGTTTAATTATAGCTTTGTTTGTTTTTAACATGCTTGTTTGGGAGATGGATTCTGGTTTTTTATTCCTTTAAAAAATGCATTTCCATTGCTTGTTATATCCCCTGTAATATAGAAAGTACTTGATAAATATGGATTCATTAAAAATTTGAATTGCACATAAATATACACTAAGGAGGAAATGTTTCTAGTATTATTATAGAAGGAGGATCCTCTGTGAATTGTAGTATCTTACTTTCAATTTCTCAGTGTCTTGTCAGGTTCATTACTAGAAACATTCTAGAAGCATAATCTCAAAGATAAATTTCACCTTTAAATCATGACCAAAAACTTCCATATATTGAAGACTTTTGTTTTGTATAACGTTTAATAACTAATCAATTCAATGCTGCTGTCTGGATGTCAAAAGCACTTTCAATTTTTCTTTTTCAGTTATTTGTTATGTCTTATTTTTCTTTATTTTCCTTTTCTTTTGCTGTCAGGTCATTGTAGAACAGTCAAATTGATAAAGTATAAAATTATTATGAAATAATTTTCAATAAAAATACTCTTCAATCACATTACTCATTAATTCGAATGAAGTACCAATGACAAAAAAATCATCTCTTTCAAACTCAACAAGCAAGTTTCTTGCCAACTGTTTTGCACAAAAATTTAGAAATAGTTCCACTACTTTGCAACAGTGTCCCCTCCCAACAACCAGCACTTTGTGCCACCATGATTGTCCCATTCACTAAGGATTTCTATTTCATCCTCTAGGAAG
>PVLC010033519.1:0-17477 GCA_004027655.1 Graphiurus murinus | reverse complement strand
CAGCATTCGGGAGGCTGAGACCGGAGGATCCGGGTTCGCGGCCAGCCTCAGCTACCTAGTGAGGCACTCTGCAACTTAGTGAGACTCGGTTTCAAAATAAAGAATAAAAAATAGGGCTGAGGGTATAGCTCGGAGGTAGAATGCCCCTGAGTTCAATCCCCAGTACCGCAAAAAAAAAAAAAAAAAAAAATATAGTGACACAAGTATTACAAAATATATTAAAAGAAGCCATGAAACAATGTATGTAATGGTTGCAGTATAATATTAATTTTAAAAAGCAGCTATAAAGATCTATGTTTTTATTATATAATTTATACCCATATACATATAACCATATGTTAACATATAGGAAAAGTATGGAGAAATACACATTGACTACTTGTATGGATAATTATATTAATGAAGTTAATATATTGTTTAATATGTATCTGAGAGCTTGAACTTCAAATTCCCATATATTACATGCAATATTTAAAGTAAGGAAATTATCTTTGAAAAAGCAATTCAATAGTGACATTCAGAAAAGACTGAACCTGAATACTTTTCAGATAAGTAGCTGGTTCTCTGCCAGTTGGCTAGCATAAGCAGACCATCTCCATCTTTACTGACCTGCTTAATTAGACTAAAGGTGACAGCAAGAGGACGGGAGTTTGTGCTCCACATGTATCACACAGTAGGAATTACTGTTTCTAAGAACCAAGAAAGAGAATGGAAGTGAATCGTAAGAAGTCCAGGATGCTGGATCTATGATTTATTATTCAGCTAAAACTTCTGAAGACAGAAATAAGACCTCGTTGTCAACTCTGATTTATATTCTCTCACTTCGCAATTCAAAGTCAGGTGGGTATTGCCAAAAACTAGTTACAGATTTCACCCAAAGACATGTAATTGTATTGATATTCACAGTTTCAGTTTCATTCATTTCATGAGATTTTATTTTTAGCCCTTTTCTCTTATTTTTTATTTATGTGTTTTATTCACCCTCTCAGACAAGAACGACAGGGGTAGCTGCTTAACATTTAATCAATTTTTCATGCCTCCCTCCTGTTCAATGCTGGACCTCTTTCTGCTGCTCTAAAAACAGAAAAGCTGCCTACAAGTCCCACCCCTTCCCCATGCCAGTGCTATGCTGCATTTGGAAGCCATTGTCAGCCTCATTTAGGAGGTCAATTTTCACTCTCTGCATCTAGGAGCAAGGGAAATAATGTTCAGAACATGTTTGGATTTAGGTATTAATTTAGGCTCTACTTCTGTTTAAACTGAGGTATGATCCAGTCCTCTGCTGGAATTTTGATGGCTACAAGGATTAAAGAAAGATCAGTGACTTGCTTCTTAATAGTGATGATGTCTTTGGAAAGAGTATTACTTATAAGGCCCTGGGGACCAGAGAGTGGGAATTTACAAAGGTGCGAAGATAAAGCCTAAATGTTCATTTCTTTTCAAGAAATAGACCTCATAAAGTGGATCTAACTATGCAGCTTGTTTATATGCATTAATGAGTAATGCCATTCTGTAAATCTCTCCAAAGAAAATAAACCAAAATGTGAAAAGGCCATAATGCACTAACATGGACATCAGGAGGTATTTAGAACAATAAAACACTGAAAGTCACTAGACTTCAATTGTGGGGTGAGGACGTCAGATACATTTTTTTTTTTTGTAGTACTAGGGATTGAACTCAGGGGCATTCTACCTCCGAGCTACACCCCTAGCCCTATTTTTTATTCTTTATTTTGAAACCGGATCTCACTCGGTTGCAGAGGGCCTCACTAGGTAGCTGAAGCTGGCTGCGAACCTGGATCCTCCGGTCTCAGCCTCCCAAATGCTGGGATTACAAGCGTGCGCCACCACGCCCGGCTCGATCAGAGACATTTATATTCAGTTTAACAGTGTTATATAGAAATTAAAATGATTGGGAATGAAAAATATTCTCAATGTGAAAAACACTAACATTAGTGAAAAGAAAGATGAAAAGTAGGTGTGTGTGTGTGTGTGTGTGTGTGTGTGTGTGTGTGCCCCAAAAGAGACACCACACACAAGAGAGACCTGAAAAGATGGTAATATATACTTATATAACACACATGCCGTGTTCTTGTTAGAGGTGATAATGGAGAACATGAAAAAAGTAAAATATATATATATATATATATATATATATATATATATATATTAAAAAAGAGAGAAAGGCCAGGCTTGGTGGCGCACACTTGTAATCCCAGTACTTAGGAGGCTGAGACTGGAGATCTGATTTCATGGCCAGCCTCAGATACTTAATGAGGCCCTCTGCAACTTAGTGAGACCCTGTTTCAAAATAAAGAGTACAAAATAGGGCTGTGGGTGTAGGTCAGAGGTAGAATTCCCCTGGGTTCAATCTCCAGCCCCACAAAAAAAAAAAAGAGAGAGAGAGAGAAGAAACAAGAAAATATTTTATTACATAAATAATGTAACATCCATGCAGTGATCTAGCTACAGATCATAATGGATAACATTCCAAAAGAAAAAATGCATATACATACATTAAAAAGAGAGATCTGAAATAGATTTTAGATTTTGTTACATAAAGTAATATACATACAGTATTCTAGATCATAATGCCTAACCATCGAACCTTATACATACACAAGAGAGACCCGAAATAGATCCTAATCTACATGTATATAATATATATGTGTATATCTAAACACATATGCCCAATTATATATATATGTGTGTGTATATATATAAATATACACAACACAGATCAGAAATTATTCTATCACATTGGTAATATAACATACATGGGATGTTCTAGGTACAGATAAACCAAATCCTAACACTTAACCTAACCTTTACATGAACCCAAACCCTAACACCAAACACAACCCCAACCCTAACTCTAACCCTAACAGCATAAAACACCCAAACCCCAATCTCTACATTAACTCAACACTAACTATAATCCTAACATACATCCCTAATTCCAGACTAAACTTACCCTTAAACTAATTCCAATAACCTTATCTCTAAAACCCAACCATAACCCTAACCCTAACATTACCCTTAACCTAACCACAACCCCAAACCCAATTCTTACACTAGTGTTAACCTAATCATGACATCATAACTAACCCTAACCCTAACCCTAACCCTAATCTGAACCATAACTCTAAAATGAAACCTAAAGCCAAACATAACCCTAAACCCAAACCCAACCCAACCTCTATCCAAAAGCAAAACTCTAACTCTAAGATCAAGTCACTCTAACCCTAACCTTATCCTTACTCAAACCCTAATACCAGTCCTAAGCCTGACACTAACTCTAAAAATCCCAACACCAAGTCAAACTCTAACATCTAACTCAAACCTTAACCTTAATCTTATGTTAATTCTAATCCCAACTTTAACACTAATTCTAACCTCAAACTCAACCCTAATCCTAGACACAACCCCAACCCTAAACCTAAACCCTAACCCCAACCCTAACACTCAACACTTATCCTTACCGTAACCCTAACACTAACCCCAAACCTAACACTAACCACAACCACAACCCTAACCCTAACCTCAACACTAAATTTAAACATAACCCAAACCCTAACACCCATCCCTAACCCCAGCCTAAATTTACCCTTACACTAACCCCAAAGGTAACCTTATCCCTAACACCTAACCATGACCCTAACCCTAACTCTCACATTACCCTCAACATAACCCAACCTTAACAATAACTCTAACCTTAACATCCAAACCTAACCCTAACCCTAACCCCTAACCCTATCACTAACTCTAACACCAACCCCATTCCTAGCCCTAAACAGAACCCTAACCCTAACCTTTCCCTTACCCTAACCTCATCCCTAACTCTAACCCTATGTAACAAAATATATTTCAGGTATATTTTGTGTGTAGTTTGCATTTTTTACCTATTAGAATCTATAGCTATAACATTGTATGTAGGTTATGTGTCAAATGTTATATTCTCTCTCACATACATCAAATCATTCTGCTTGAACTCAGGGGCATTCTACCTCCGAGCTACACCCCCAGCCCTATTTTTTATTCTTTATTTTGAAACCAGGTCTCGCTAAGTTGTGGAGTGCCTCACTAGGTAGCTGAGGCAGGCCTCGAACCCGGATCCTCCGGTCTCAGCCTCCCAAGTGCTGGGATTACAAGCGTGCGCCACCACGCCTGGCTTATATGTTTTATTACCTATGTAACACTATTTCAGGTCTATTTTTTCTGTAGGATTGCATTGTTTAGCTGTTATGATCTATAACTGAAACTTTCTATGTGCATTATATATAAGATTATATGTTTTCTCTCACAAACACATTGATTCATTCTGTTTATGTTATAATACCTATGTAACACAATACATTTCAGGACTATTTTGTGTGTAATGTTGCATGGTTTATCTATTAGAATTTATGCTGTAACATTGCACTTGTGTTATATCATACATTGTATTATAACACACATGCATTATATATGTTAATTATATGTTCCCTCTCTCTCATACACACACTGCTTCTTTCTGTTGTATGTTAGATTACCTAGGTAACACAATGTATTTCAGGTCTATTTTTTGTATGGTTGCATGGTTTAGCTGGAATGATCTAAATTGTAACATTGTAGGTATGTTACTATATACTAGAATTTATTTCAGTTCTATTTTGTGTGTAGGGTATATGGTTAGCTATTCTGATCTGTAGCTATGACATTTTATGTATGTTATTTGTTAGATTATATGTTATCACTCACAAATACATAGCTCCAATCTGTTATATTACCTATGTACTGCAATATGTTTTGGGTCTATTTCTTGTATAAGGGTTGTATTGATAGCTACTATGATGTATAGAGGTAACAATTGTATATATGTTATGCGTTATTGTGTCTCACACATACTTTGCTCCATTCTGTTGTATGTTATATTACCTAAATAGTACAATATATTTCAGGACTATTTTATATGTAGTGTTGCATGGTTTAGCTGTAAGAATATATAGCTGTAACATTATATATATGTTATATAAGTTCCCTCTTACACAAACACATATATCCTACCATTCTGTTGTGATTTGCCCATGTAACAAAGATATTTTTTGTATTGTCTATTTTTTATAGTTGTATGGTTTAGCTAGAATGATCTAAACTGTAAGCATTGTAGGCTATGTTATGTATTAGATTATTTTGTCTCACACACAATGACTCCATTCTGTTGTGTATTATATAACCTATATACTACAACATATTTCCAGTCTCTTTTGTGTGTAGGGTTTATGGTTAGCTGTTATGATCTATAGCTGTGACGTTGTTATGTTTGTTATGAATTAGATTCTATGTTCTCTTTCATGCACACGTAGATCCATTCTGTTGTACGTTATACTACCTATATACTACAATACATTTTAGGTATTTTGTGCATGGCGTATATGGTTAGCTATTATGATTTATAGCTTTAACATTGTATTGTGTTATGTATTATAGTTCTCTCTCACACACACTTAGCTCCATTCTTTTTATGTTATATGTACTATAATATATCTCAGGTCTATTTTATGTGTAGGTTTGTATGATATAGCTATCATTATCTAGAGCTGGAAAATTCTATGCGTATGTTATTAGATTATATGTTCACTCTCTCACAAACAGCCCTTATTTTGTTGTATGTTTCAATACATTTTTTTTTGTGGTACTGGGGATTGAACTCAGGGGCATTCTACCTCCGAGCTATACCCCCAGCCCTATTTTTTTAATTCTTTATTTTGAAACAGGGTCTCACTAAGTTGCAGAGTGCCTCACTAGGTAGCTGAGGCTGGCTGCGAACCCGGATCCTCCAGTCTCAGCCTCCCGAATGCTGGGATTACAAGCGTGTGCTGCCACGCCCAGCTTCAATACATTTTTAAAATATATATATTTTGTGTGTAGCGTTTCATGACTTTGGTATTATGACATATCTGTAACATTGTATGTATGTTATGAATCAGAAAATAAGTTGTCCCTCACTCATACTTCACTCTATTCTATTGTATGTCATATTACCTAGGTAAAACAATATATTTCAGGTCTACTTAGCATGTATGGTTGAATGTATTATATGTTAATGTCTATAGCTATAACATTGTATGTATGTTATTTATTAAATTTCATATTCTCTCATACACACATTGCTCCATTCTCTTGTATGTACGTGTATGTTACCTAAATAACACAGTGTATATCAGAGGTTTTTTTAGTGCTTATTTATTTTATGATCTATAGCTGTAACATTGTATGTATGTTAGGTATTAGATTACATGTTCTACCTCACACACACTTCAATGTATTCCGTTCTTTGTCAGGTCTATTCTGCATGGTTTAGCTATTATGATCTGTCACTGTAATATTTTCTGCATGTTAGGTATTAGTTCCAGGTTTATTTTGTGTATACAGGGTTACATTGTTTATCTATAATAATATTTTTTTTCGGTACTGGGGATTGAACTCAGGGGCATTCTACCTCTGAGCTACACCCGCAGCCCTATTTTTTATTCTTTATTTTGAAACCGAGTCTCACTAAGTTGCAGAGTGCCTCACTAGTAGCTGACGCTGGCCGCGAACCCGGATCCTCCGGTCTCAGCTTCCCGAATGCTGGGATTACAAGCGTGCGCCACCACGCCCAGCTTATAATAATATTTTATGTGTGTTATACATTAGACGATACATTTTCATACACACATATTCCTCCATTCTCTTGCATGTTATATTTTTATGTAACGAAATACATTTCAGGTTTATTTTCTATATAGGATATATGGTTAGCAATTATAATATATAACTATAACATTGTTTTTATGTTAGATTATACATTTTCTGTCACACACTGCTCCATTCTCTTCTTTATTTTCTATGTATTACATTTATTTCTGATCTATTTTGTGTACAGGTTGTATGGCTACCTATTATGATCTAGGTTTACATTGTATATATGTCTGACTATCCAAGAGCAAGGGAGATCTTCCCATCTTTTAAAATCTTCGATTTCTTTCTTTGCTACATTTTATAGTTTTCATTGCAAATGTCTTTTACCTCCTTAGTTAGGTTTATTCCTAGGTATTTTATTGGTTTTGTGGTTATTATGAATGGAATTGTTTCCTGGATTTCTTTCTCAGTGGAGTCATGGTTAGCATATAGAAAAGCTACTGATATTTTGAGGTTGATTTTTGTATCCTACTACTTTCCCGAATTTGTTAGCTCTAGTAGCATTTTGGTTGTTTTTTTTTTTTTTTTTTTTTTTTTTTTTTTTTTTTTTTTTTTTTTTTTTTTGGTCTTCTAAATATAGGATCATGTCATCTGCAAATAAAGATAGATTTAATTCTTTTTTTCCTAATTGAATTCCTTTGATATCCTTCTCCTGTCTTATTGCTCTGGCAAGAGTCTTAAGGACTATAATAAAAAGGAGTGGTGCTAGTGGGCATCCTTGTCTTGTTCTTAATTTTAAAGGAAATTCCTGCAGGTTTTCCCCATTCAATATAATGTTGACTTTGGGTTTGTTGTATATTGCCTTACTGATGCTGAAGTATGTTGTTTCTATTTTAATTTTCTGCAGTGTTTCTAACATGAATTTTGTCCAGTACTTTTTCAGCATCCTTTGAGATGATCTTGTGATTTTTGTCCTTAGTTCTATGTATGTGGTGAATAACATGTATTGATTAACATATGTTGAACCAACCTTGCTTTCCGGGATTGAAAGCCACTTGGGCATGGTGTACAATGTTCTTGGTGTGGTTTTGATGTATACAGTAATTTGTTTATAATTTTTGTATCTAGTTTATCAGTGATATTGGTCTGTAATTTTTTTTCTTGAGGTATCTTTATTTGGTTGTGGTATTAAGGCAATACTGGCCTCATAGAAGGAGTTTGGAAGAATTTCATCTCTTTCAATTTCATGGAATAACTTATGGAGTATTGGGTTTAGTTTTCTCTGTAAAGATTTTATAAAATTCACCTGAGAATCCATCCAGACTTGGGTTTTTCTTTTTTGACAGGCCTTTTATTGCTGTTTCTATCTCTTTACTTGATGTCGATAAGTTTAGGTTTTCTGTGCCTTCTTGTTTCAACTTAGGCAGGATCTATGAGTCTAGAAATCTGTTGATTTCTTTCATGGTTTCCAGCCTATTAGAATATAAAATTTCAAAACAGATTTTGAAGAATCTCTGGATTTCTCTACTGTCTATGTTTATGTATCCTTTTTCTTTTTTTATTATTTTATTATATTTTTTATTTTAATAATTCATGCATTGTAAGCATACATCTTTGTTAGGTACAAATTGATAATGTCATATGTGCACACATTTCTCATTTGACCTCTTCCCCAATTCCCACCCCTCTCCCTCACCTTCCTTCCCTCTCAAGTTCAGTTCAGTGAGTGACCATGATATAATTGTGTAAGTACATCATGCCTTAGGATGCCCCTGCCCCGGTACATCCCCTTCAGTTAAATCAACTTCTCTGCTTATCGAGGGTCTCTCCTTTTTCATCTGGAGACCCTCTTATGCCCCATCTTCTCCCTAGCATCCGCATACTAGGGAGAACATATGCTTCTTTACTCTTTGTGACTGGCTACTCTCACTTAAGATAATGTTTTCCAGTTGCATCCATTTCCCTGAAAATAACATGATTTTGTTCTTCTTTATGGCTGAGTAAAATTCCATTGTGTACATATCCCATAGTTTTGTAATCCATTCATCTGTCGATGGACATCTTACTCCTTTGCTCTCCCTGCTCCACTTTCTGGATCTTCTTTAGTTGCAATTCAAATTTTGATTTTTGTTGTTGTTGTTTTTTTTTCCTTCGGTTAAAAAAGCTCTATTTATGGTAAATTTAGTTCGAAATCACAGAGTCTGGGGAAAGTTGTTTCACTCAGAAGTCATCTTGGATTCCTTCCTCCTTTTTCTTTTTTGATTTTACTAATTTGGGTTGATTCTATCTTTATTTTGGATAGGTTGCCTACGGTTTGTAAATCTTGTTAATCTTTTTTAAAAAAAACAGCTTTTTGTTTTGTTAATCCTTTGTATATTCTTTCATTCTCTATTTCATTTATTTTTTTGTTCTTATTTTAAATGTCTCCTGCCTTCTCCTGGCTTTGGGATTAGACTGTTCCTGTTTTTCTAGGTCTGAGTTAAGTCATTATGTTGTCTATTTGGGCACTCAGTGCTACAAATTTTTCTCTTAGCATTATCTTCAAAGTGTCCCACAGAATTTGACGTGTCATGTCTCTATTTTCATTTAATTTAATGTTTTTATTTCTCCCCTATTTATTCTCTGAATCAGTTTTCATTTATAAATGTATCATTCAGTCTCCATGTATTTGTGTAATTTATTTTGATCTTCCTGTTCTTGATTTCTACTTTTATTCCATTATGATCGGAAAAGATGCAGGGATTTATATTACATCTTCTGAGATTGCTGGTCCTTTGTGGCAAAGGATGTGGTCAATTTTGGAAAAGGTTCCATGAGCAACTGAGAATAATGTATATTCAGCTATGATGGTTGACATATTCTCTTTATGTCTATTTAGTCCATTTGATTTATAGTGTTCTTTAGGTCTGAAGAGCTTTTACTCATCCTTTTTTCTGGAAGATTGATCTACTGGCATGATCAGTGTGTTGAAATTTCCAAATATTATTGTATTTGGATCTGTTTAAGACCTGATGTCCTGAAGAGTTTGTTTTACAAAGGTAGCTGTACACACATTTAGGTATAAATGTTTACTATCATTATATCTTCTTCTTGGGTTGTTTCTTTTATTAATAAAAAATGACCTGCTTTGTCTCTTCTGGTGTGTTTTATCTTAAAGTTTGTTTTGTCAAATAGGAACATTGCTACTCCTGATTGCTTTTTTTTATTTATTGGTGCATTGTAATCATATATCTTTGTTAGGTTCAAGGTGACAAAGGCATATATGCACACATTTCTTATTAAACCCCTTCCTCAATTACCATCCTACTCCCCTGCCTTCTCTCTTTCTCAAGTTCAGTTTAATGATTGACTTTGATATATTTGTGAAAGTATATCATGTACATTAGGGTGTCCCCCCTCACCTCCCTACACATCACCTCAGTTAAGTCAACTTCTTTGCTTATCTAGGGATTCTCCTTTTTCAGCTGGAGTCCCTCTTATGCCCCATCTTCTCCCTACCATCCACATATTAGGGAGAACATGTACTTTTTTACCCTTTGTGACTGACTAATCTCACTTAACATAATGTTTTCCAGTTCCATCCACTTCCTTGCAAATAATATGATTTTGTTCTTCTTTATGGCTGAGAAAAATTCCATTGTGTACATATCACATAGTTTTGTAATCCATTCATCTGTGATGGACACCTTGGCTGCTTCCATAGTTTGGCTATTGTGAATTGTGCAGCTATAAACATAGATACATATGCATCGGTCTGATAGTTTGGTTTCCATTCTTTTGGATAGATACCCAGAAGTGGTATTGCTGGATCATATGGTAGGCTCATTCCAATTCGTCTGAGGATCCTCCAAAATGTTTTCCAAAGTGGTTGCACTAATTTGCAATCCTACCAAGAATGTATTAGGGTTCCCACTTCTCCACACCCTCACCAGCATTTGTTGTTGCTTGTGTTCTTGATGATTCCCATTCTGATTGGGGTTAGGTGAAATCTCAAGGTAGTTTTGATTTGCATCTCTTTGATTGCTAATGATATTGAACATCTCCTCATAGATTTATTGGCCATTTGTATTTCTTCTTTTGTGAAGTGTCTATTTAGATCCTTTGCCCATTTTTTGATTGGGTTATTTGTTTCTTAGCTGTATGTTTCTTCTTCTTCTTTTTTTTTTTTGTGCTACTGGAGACTCAGGGGCATTCTAGCTCTGAGCTATACCCCCAGCCCTATTTTTTATTCTTTATTTTATTTAGGGTCTCACTAAGTTGCGGAGTGCCTCACTAGGTAGCTGAGGCTGGCCACAAGCCCGATCCTCCTGTGTCAGCCTCCCAAATGCTGGAATTACAAGTGTGCCCCGCTAGCTGTGAGTTTCTTGAGTTCTCTGTATATCCTGGATATTAGTCCTCTATCAAAAGAGTAGCTGACAAAAATTTTCTCCCACTCTGTGGGCTCTCTATTTAGGTTCTTGAGAGTTTCCTTTGCTGCACAGAAGCTCTTCAGTTTAATGCAATCCCACATATTGTTCAACCTTTGAGTTACTTGTGCTTCAGGGGTCTTATTGAGAAAGTTTTTACCTGTGCCTATGTGTTGTAGTGTTGGGCCTATGCCCTCTTCAAGTAGCTGCAAGGTCTCTGGCCTGACTTCCAGGTCTTTTATCCGCCTTGAGTTGACTCTTGTGCAGGGTGAGAAAGTGAGATTTATTTCCATTTTCCAGTATATGGTTATCTAGTTTTGCCAACACCAATTGTTGAATAGTGTATATTTTTAGCACCTTTGTCAAAAATCAATTGGCTGTAACTGTGTGGGTCTGTTTCTGAAACTTCTATTCTGCTCCATTGATCTATGTGACTTTTTTTGTGCCAATACCATGCTGTTTTTACTACTGTGGCTTTGTAGTAGAGTTTGAAGTCAGGTATTGTGATACCTCCTGCATGGTTCTTGTTGCTAAGAACTACTTTGGCTATTCTGGGCTTTTTGTTGTTCCAAATGAACTTAAGGACTGATTTTTCTATGTCTGTGAGGCGCACCCTTGGTAATTTCATGGGTACTACATTGAACCTGTAGATCACTTTTGGGAGGACGGCCATTTTGATGACATTTATTCTGCCTATCCAAGAGCATGGAAGATTTTCCATCTTCTAAGGTCTTCATCAATTTCTTTTTTCAAACATTTATAGTTTTCCTTATAGAGGCCTTTTACCTCTTTGGTCAGGTTTATCCCTAAGTATTTTAATTTTGGGGGTGCTATTGTGAGTGGAATTTTTTTTTCTGGATTTTTTTGGTGGATGTATGGTTGGTATACAGGAAAGCTTCTGATATTTTATGATTGATTTTGTATCCAGACACTTTGCTGAATTTGTTGATCAGCTCTATAAGTTTTTTGGTTGAGTTTGTTGGGTCTTCTAAGTATAGTATCATGTCATCTGCAAAAAGGGATAGTTTTAGTTCTTCTTTTCCTATTTTTATCCCTTTGATTTCCTTCTCTTGCCTTATTACTCTGACTAGAGTCTTAAGTCCTATATTGAACAGAAGAGGTGATAATGGACATCCTTGACTTATTCCTGGTTTTAGTGGGAACTCTTGCAGTTTTTCTCCATTTAATATGATATTGGCTGTGTGCCTGTTGTATATTGCCTCTATGATGTTGAGGTATGTTCCTTCTATTTGAATTCTCTCTTCGATGTCCAATTCATACTGTCGTATTTTTTTTTCTAAGTTATGTACTATAGATTCATTGTTAGTTTGGTCATCTTCTAAGAGTGATATTCTCTTCAATGCTTCTAGCATGAATGGGTGTTGGATATTGTCAAATACTTTTTCAGCATCATTTGAAATGATCATGTGATTTTTGTCTTTGAGTCTGTTTATGTGGTGAATTATATGGATTGTTTTTCATATGTTGAAACAGCCTTGCATCCCTGGGATGAACCTGACTTGGTCATGTATAATTTTCTTGATGTAGTTTTGAATGCGTATTGCTAGTATTTTATTTAGCAGTTTTGCATCTAAGTTCATCAATGATATAGGCCTATAGTTTTCTTTTCTTGAGCTTTCTTCATTTGGCTTTGGTATTAATGTGATTTTGGCTTCATAGAATGTGTTTGGGAGGGTCCTCTTTCTTTCTATTTCATGGAATAGTTTGAGGACTTTTGGGATTAGCTATTCCATAAATGTTTTATAAGATTCACTTGGAAAACCATCTGGCCCTGGGCTTTTGTTTGATTGTAAACTCTTTATTGATATTTCTATCTCTTTGATTTTTATTGGTCAGTTTGAGTTTTCTATATCTTCTTGACTCAATTTAGGAAGGTTATACATGTCTAGAAATTTGTCAATATCTTCTAGATTTTCCATTTTGTTGCAGTATTGTTTTTCCAAATAGTTTCTGATGATCTTCTGTATTTCCATACTGTTGGTGATAATATCACCTTTTTCATCTCTTATTTTGGTAATTTGGGTTGATTTACTTTCTTTCAGAGTTTGGAATATGTTACTCCAGCCCCTCCTGACTTTCATGACTTGATTTGGGAGGTCTGGAGTAATTCTAATTGGTTTGCCTCTAAATGTTAGCTCTTTTAAAATTGGCCCAGATCTCATTGATGTCCAATTCATACTGTCAAATTTTTTTTTTAAGTTATGTACTATGGATTCATTTATGGAATGGTCATCTTCTAAAAGTGATATTCTATTTTCCATGTGGTCTATTCTACTGTTTATAGTTTGTATTGATGCCTTCACTTCAATTATTGTATCTTTCACATCCTTCATTTACTTCAAGGCTTCTCTTTGATTCCTGTTCAGGGTGTCAGATTCTTTGGTTTTTTGTTCCTTTTTTCTTTCTAGCTCTCTCTGCATTCTTTCTGGAAGTCTTCTTTGTTCTACTATTACAGATCTGAATTGTTCTTCTGATAGTCTCTGCCATTTTGGGTTGGTGAAGTCTGTTATTGTGGGATTGTGTTGACTCATTGTTTCTTTGCTATTTTTTCTTCCCATGGTTTCCCTATTCTTAAATGTAAATCTTTGCTGCTCTTGCAAGCTTTCTTACTCAATCTCTGCAGTGGGGGTTTAGAGGTTTCTGCTGGTATATACAAGGACGTGTGATTTTCAGTGGTAAAGTTTGGGTGGGAAGCCACAGTGATGAATTCTAGGATAGGGTAAAGTAGAGGGTATGGTCCACTGGAATAAGAGGTTGAGTGTGTTCAGGTGTAAAGATTAGAGATAGTGGATATGTTGGGGAATTACAGTCGTCAATGTAGAGTTTTAGGTGTGATAGTATGAGATGGTCTTGATATAAGACAGGGAAAAAAGGAAAAAGAAAAGAGAAAAGAAAAAGTGTTGAGGAGAAAAATATAAGTGGAAGAGAGGGAGGAATCTTGTAAAAGGGATAAGAAGAGTCAACAAACTGAGCAAAAAATAACAAAGCAACCAATCATCCAAACAAACATAAATAAATCAGGGCAATACAAAACAAAAACAGAGTAAAAACAAAACAAAACAAAACAAAACAAAACAGAACACAAAAAACAACAACAAAAACAAAAACAAAAACTCTGGTAGTTTGTAAGTACAGAGCTGAGTTGGCCTCAACAGTCTTTAGGGATCTGTGTGGATATTTTCAGCTTTTAAATATCTGCCCACTCTATTAGATTTTTGAGTGTGGCTCTGGCATTCTTATTTGCTCTCTCTGTCAGTGCAGGCAGAGACTTCCTCTGATCCCTCTCCTGTTGCAACTTGTGTCTCTGAGCTCTCCACAGAGCCTGTCTTCATATCTCTCTCTCTCTCTGCCTTAGTTGGTAGCAGGAGTGCAATCTATTTGCCAGCATCTTCCAGGATGCCTGGAAGGTCTCTATGCCTTGTGTGTGCTGGGTCCCTCTTGCACTTCTGTTCCTATCCAACTGCTAGAAGGGTAAGTGACTGAGTCTGTACTTTGCATAGGGACCCCTGCACCCCATGGGTGCAATTTAACTTACAGATCCCTGCTGCTCTCACTCCGGTAGGAGGGATGAGCTGGGGTGTCTTCGCTGCAGGCTTAAGATGGTTGTCCCAGGTGTTCTTGATCCCTGTTGCTCCTGTGGGGATATCCCACCTGATTTCGGTGTGTATTTCCATAGTCGCTTATTCCACTTCTGGTCGTTGGGTGTGCAGGAGGTTGTTGGAGGTCTTGGTGCTAATAGATCCCACTCTGGGCAACTGGCAAAATGGTGTCTGCCAATTCACTGTGTGCTCCACTGCCAGGCGCCAGCTCCTTTGTTCTCTCTGGGTTCTGTTCAGCTACTTTTGTTGCTCTGTTCACTTTTTTGCTGCTTTGCTTTTTTTCCCTTCCATCAAGAAGCTGCTTTTGGAGCAGTATTGATTTAAGCTTTGCCATGCAGTTGATCACTGCTCCAGCTCTGGAGGGAGAGGTGAGCTGGGGTGTCCCGCAGCGGACTTACCCTGGTTGTACCACACATTCCGGTCACTGTGGAAGATGTGGGGATATGCTGCGTGGTTAGGATGTGGAGTTCTGGAGTCGCTTACTCCACATCTGGTCGCTGGGTAGCCATCTCCGTGTTAGTAGAACCATGTGCTGGGTGGCCGGGTTAAATGCTGCATGGACAGGTACCTTTGCTCTCCCTATTTGGCTTTCTGGGGTCTCTTTAGCTGTAGTTCAATTTTCTTTGCTTTGTTCTCTTTTTTATTTCTTTTTTTTCTTCCATCAAGAGACTGTTTTTATTTTGCGGTACTGGGGATTGAACTCAGGGGCATTCTATCTCCGAGCTATACCCCCAGCCCTGTTTTTTATTCTTTATTTTGAAACAGGGTCTCACTAAGTTGTGGAGTGCCTCACTAGGTAGCTGAGGCTGGCCATGAACCGGGATCCTCCGGTTTCAGTCTCCTGAATGCTGGGATTACAAGCGTGTGCCACCACACTCAGCTAAGAGGCTACTTTTATGGCAGATTTGAGTTGAACTCACAGCACCTGAGGAGAGGTGTTTCACTCAGATGCCATCTTGGGCTCCTCCTCCTGATTGTTTTTCATCTCCATTTACACGGTATATCTTTTTCCATCCTTTCACCTTTAGTATATGGATATCTCTGGTTCTAAAGTGAGTTCCTTGAAAGCAGCATATAGTTAGATTATGATTTTTAATTCATATTGCCAATCTATTTCTTTTGATTGGGGAGTTAAAACTTTGACATTCATTGTTATTATTGAAATATGATTTTTGTTTCCTGTCATTTTGAGTTTCTATTTTCTGTTTGATGTAGTGTTATTTCTTTGCTTCATTGCCCATCTAGTGGAGTTCACCTCTTCTCTGTTTCTGAAATTTCCTTTGTGTGTGTGTGTGTGTGTGTGTGTGTGTGTGTGTGTGTGTGTGGTATTGAAGATTGAACCCAGGGGCATTCTATATCTAAGCTACACCCTCAGCCCTAGTTTTATTCTTTATTTTGAAACAGGGTATCACTAAGTTGTGGAGGGTCTCACTAAGTAGTTGAGGCTGGCCATGAGCCCAGATACTACGGTCTCTGGGATTACAAACGTGTGCCACCATGACTGAGTTTTGTGTTTTATTTCTATATGTATTTTCTCTAATGCTGGCTTGATAGTCATGATTTCTTTTAATTTATGCTTGTCTTGGAACATTTTTATTTCTTCACCAATTTTTAATGTGTTTTTATTGGTGCATTATTTTCTCATGTCATAATTTAAACCATGTTGACATTGACATACATGCACACACAGCACTTGGTGTCCCCCCATTTCCCCATTTCCTGCCTTCCCATACAGAGGACTGAGACTGATATTAGAATTTTCACATATTTACACACACTCTATGTTAATATTTCCAATAATGAACCTCAGGCTTCCCCCTCCCCTTCCCTTAGACCACTTCCCTGACTCCACTAAGGTTTCTCCTTCATTATCTGGAGTCCCTTTGGTATTCCAGTAACTCACTAGCTTGCACATATTAAAGAAACAAATGTCACTTCACTTTCTGTGACTGGCTAATCTCACTTATCATAGTATACGCCAGTTACTTCCTTTTTTTTTTTTTTGAAAATGACATCATTTTATTCTTTATTGCTGAGTAGAATTCCATTGTGTGTATTTTCCATAGTTTTGTAATCCATTCATCTGTTGGTAGACACCTGGGTTGATTCCATAATTTGGTTATTGTGAATTGTGCTGCCATGAACATGCGTATACATATATTACTGTAGTTCTCTGGTTTCCACCTCTTTGGAAAGATATCCAGGAGTAGTATAGCTGGATCATATGGTGGATCCATTCCCAGCTTTCCTAGGAATCTCCACTATGACCTCCATAGTGTCTGAACTAGTTTGCAATCCCACCAACAATGTAGGAGAGTTCCTATTTCTTCACATCCTCACAAACATTTATTGTTATTTGACTTCTTGATGATTGCCATTCTGATTGGGGTTAGATGGAATCTCAGTGTAGTTTTGATTTGCATCTCCCTACTTGCTAATGATGTTGAACATTTTTTCATGTATCTATTGGCCATTTGTATTTCAATCTGGGCTACTTGCTTTTCTAGTGTAAAATCTTTTAGGATCTTTGTATATTCTAGATATTAATCCTCTGTCAGAGGGATAGCTGATAAAGATCTTCCCCCATTCCACAGGCTTTCTCTTTACACTCTTGATGGTTTCCTTTGATGTGCAGAAACTTCTTAGCTAATGCCATTCCACTTATTAATTCTTGTTTTGATTTACTGAACTTTAGTGGTTTTGCTGAGGAAGTTTCAACCTGTGCCCATATGTTGGAGTATTGAACCTATACCCTCCTCTGGTAGCTTCAAAGTCTCTGGTGTAACTT